>JBAMJR010000203.1:642500-832500 GCA_038501785.1 Myoxocephalus aenaeus | reverse complement strand
CTGTGTGCTTTAAATTACACTGAAAGATTTTAAGTCCATTACAAATGGAAAAACTGGAGAAAAAAAATAGACAAAAGCAATGTCAAAACTTAAGAGTTTCAGCTCATTCGGCCATGCTGGGAGTACTTATAATGACTGTTCCAGAAGGACCTGTCAGGCGCTCACTCACTGCGGACTCGGTTTCAGTCCATGTTCGGGCAGGTTTTCAAATTGGCAGGACAGTTTCTTAAAATTCCACAGTGCTCTTTATTGAGCCTGCAGCAGCAACACTTGAGCTTTGGTCTGATAAACCAACGTCTGTACGGTTCATTGTCCTCTTATCAGTACTAGATGCTGGGGGAAAGTGTGTTGAGAGGAAATGTGTTTTTGGAACAAACCAGAGTACATTTGGCAATCATTCCTATTACTAATGATAACACTGCCAAGTTTAGTCAATGTCGCAACAAGGCTGAGATGAAGTGTAACTGGTCAGCAGACATCAAACAGGTTGGAAACAAACCTCCAGTTCAGTCAAACTTAGTTGAAAGACAGACAAATAGTGAAATTATTACCTGAACTCTGTAGTAAATGTCCATCTCAGTGTACAGACCCACCTCCGGTTTCAGCTTTGACCGACTCTCTATAGTTGAAAGTGTGAATTTGCTGTTTTCCAATGGGATGAGGGATTATTTCCAACATAAACCAAATTGCACCTTCGGGTAAAGTGTCTTCAATAATCTTAATTAACATACTTTAACTGTGAATGAAGATCATTACAACACTTTGTTTTACAACCTATACGATGGTCCAACTGCTTGTGTATCTCCTCCTTTTGGACATTGTTGCAGTAACGTTGTTGACTTCTTGGATCTCAACGGGATGCAGGGAACAGGTGACACTCACACACTAAACCACTTTTAAAACAAACACCTGACATGTTTGGAGTGATGTTTGTTTAATAGTTAAATCAGAAATCAGTTGAGATAATATACAGCACTAGAGCATAGTGGCTCTAAAGCAACGTCAGTCAGCATCACTGCAACAACCACATGACTGGCCTCTATAAACCACACACAAAGCATGAAGCCGAAACAAATGCAAGCTTTATTACCATGTTTTAATTTACAGGATAAGCCATGGTACATATGTGACGCTCCATTACCTGCCTCTTACAAATCATACCACGGTAATAACAGTACATTAGCGTTGGCACTGTCCTTGGTGCTGAAGATTTGTCCTCATTCAAAAACAGTACAAAGAAACTAAAAGAAAACGCTGAAAAATTGGAGAAATCTTTTCTTTCTTTGTTTTACATTTGAAGCTTCCGTTCAAATGAATGTTTGAATGTCTGTTCATATTTTATGACAACCTCACCCTAAAAAGACAATCAAAATGTTGTTGTACAAAACACTCAATGGGAATTATTGGAAAAGTAAAAGGGCGTTTATTGAACGCTAGTCCACGAGTCCAATAGGAGTGATTGTTGTTTTTGCCAGTTTCTTCACTTAGAAGAAACAATTCATATAATTACAAAGATTAAGTGATTCTTTAGTTCGTCTTTTTTATCAAGTCAACTTTCTTTCATGAATATAACGCTTTAATGAATATAATCGTCAGTGCGGCCTCCCTTTGTGAGCAGCAAGCGAGAGGGCAGTGAACATGTGGTTTTTAAAACATCCAACAAATATGGATTGAGGCAGAATATTTTGTCAGATAAAGACAGGAATATGAAGGAATGTTGACTTTTGGACCTATTCAGCCACCATGGAATCCAATTCTACAAGTAGTTTAATATTAATAATACTTGTGAAGCCTGATCTATGTCTGCAACTGTGCAGAAAAGCCTTCAAGAGGAGGTGATCGTATCAATTATGATCAGAGACGAGGAGGCACAGAATGGAGAACCGAGAGGAGCCTCACGTCATGTCCACAGTGACCCTCATGTGGGGAAGTGGATTTGTTTTGTTTGTCCTAGTTTGGAGGACTAAGTTTATGTTCCTAGTTCTGTCAGACTTCATTCCTAGATCTGAGCAAATACCATAATGATTCCAATGTTATTAACTGATAAAACTGATGGCCAAAACCATGAAAATAAGAAGTATACCTGCATTTCTTTAACAGTTGGATGATCTGTGATGAGCGTTGCTTGTCCCATCACTGTCTTCTCGTCCCCGTGTTCGTCATTGAAATGCCGTGGACATTCTATTGCTCAGGTATTATTTCTGCCTGAGGCTGGTGGCGCTGGTGGCGCTGGTGGCGCTGGTGTGCTTGATGTTGCGTAAGAGGGACGTGCACCTGAACAGGAGTCACAACATGCTAGTAAACCTTTACTGCAGCTTTCTGGCAGCAGAGCCAGAGAATACTAAATCAAACCATAAAGCTACAGCAAGGCTGCTCTCACTTAGAGAAATCAACACACACACACACACACACACACACACACACACACACACACACACACACAGTGTAGTGTTTCAGTAGATTGGCCGGCCTCTGCTCTCCTCTGATTTATTAGAGGGAATTGAAAGATTCTAAGAAGTGAGTCAGTCCGTGTTGGCAAAGCTCTGCAGCCTCCAGGTCAGTGCACCCCGCCCCCTCCCAAACACACACACTTCCGTATATTAAATGGAGAAGCCAGTACAAACCCTCCTAAGCAAATATATACACCTCTAAAACAATATGAGCCATTAAAGCGAGAGATGGGGCCATAAGTCAGAGGTAAGTAATCTGACCCCCCCCCCCCCCCCACACACACACACACACACACACACACCAGGTTATCGCTGGAACGTTCTCTGGAAGAAAATTGTTCCAGCGATCTTATCCATTCAGATTTCTTTCAACCCAAATAAAAATAAAACTATTTAGAAAGGTTATTTATTGACCTTTAAAAATTTTTTTTTAAGAGAGAGATAAATTAAACAATTGTACAACTTTCTTACTCTTTTATTTTGAGTTTATTAGTCGTATAACTAATGAATTAAGTCATGATTTAAGCTTAGATACGTTTTAGGCCATTATTGAGAGCCAAGCATGTTTTCTAATTGATAAGAATGCAAAAATAAATGTTGGTTATCATTCATAGACATTTAATATGGTAATATGGAGTAAATCAATTGATTTTGGTAAATATCTATTCATACATGGCAACCCAAAAGCTGTTCTTATTGATGACTTACAACTGATTTATAAAGCATCATGTATTAATAATTCATTAAGTCATGGGTGACAACTTATGAGCCCTTAATAAAGCGTTACTTATCAGAGAATGGCACCTTTTAAACCATGTCCACATTACAGGTATGGTGAGAAAATGAATTGCAAGTTCTCTATGAATTTTGGTAAATGGACATTTAAATTGTTCTCAATGTTTTTGGAATGTATTGCTTTATTATAATACTTTTACATGTTGCTGGAAGTAATGACACATCGCTGTGGTGTGTGTGTGTGTGTGTGTGTGTGTATGTCTTATCGGAGCCACTTCCTCATGTGAGTGAGCAGCTGAACAAATGAAGACTGATGTTCCTCCTCTGCTCTTGTGCCTCTGTCTCTCCCACTCGCAGCCGTGACCGACTCCGACACATGTATGTCCTGAGACATACGAGCCGCTGCCGCTATTATCTGTCTGAAGCCCACAAGGCCGCCCAGCAGAGGAGTGGACGACATCAGAGCAGTGAGTGTTTACATTGTGTAGGACCTTCAGTATGATGACTGCAGTCCTCCAGACACAAGACACACACTCAGTCCAGGTCCCGTCAATCTGTTAAGTGTTGATTTACTTCCATTTTTCAAATAATCTAGTATAATGTTGCCATCGTGGAATTAGTTAGCCATGGGTTACAGTTTCAGGAATATTTTTTTCAGCTTATATATATATATTCACGATGCTAATTGGCACCATCAGGGGGGCTTCTATAAGGCTCCAGCCCCAGAAGCCGAAAATCTATTTTTTTGCTTTTTAAAATACATTTAACTCTGTGTTATTCCCCTTCAGGCTCTCTGACTGGGCCGGCAAACGTCAAATATCATCTCAGCCCGGGCCCCTCGGGGCCCGACACAGTCGCACGTTAACTCTGTGGAAAGACTCCGTGCACGTAAAGAGGGTATCGACACACCGCCCTGCAGTTTGAAACGTCTGGGCTAAGAGGATCTGAGCACACACACTCAACCTGTTTTCATTTTCATTTGAGATTATCAATACAGCTGAGGCTCATTACATTTTCTGCATTGAATTTGACACAATAAACATGAACAACACAACAAACACAACCGCAGCAGTGCATAGTTTCCAGTTTGACATTGGGCGAAGGGTCAGGGTTCACCCTGGACAGAAGGGAATGGAACCGAGGCCCCTCTTGCTGTGAGGCAGCAGTGCTAACCACGAACATGTCGCCCTTTAAAGTGAGTGCTGCAGAGTTACAACAAAGTATTCTGGGTATATTCCCAGTAAAGGAATTTCCTTTCCAATTATGAGGCTTATACATTCAACCACATTCTTCCAGAATCGTGGTTGAATGTTTTGTACACTCCCATAAACAATATGCATGCACTTCTTTTCTCTCTGCACTTCCAGAACGTGAGGGAACATCTGACTTAAACCTGCTCGGTGTAATATAAATTCACAGTTTTTATTGTAACCTGAATTTCATATGAATAGACTGGGTCTGTGTGTCATCTTCATTTACTCTTAACCAGTAACATATAGACTGATATTTACACATCTGAACAAAATCTCACATGTGTACCTTTTATTATAACCAAACGTATTCAAATAGCCCTAGTGTCAGGATCCCTGTCTGACCCTTTGTGTGTTAAACCTGTTTCCTCCAAATCTCCTCTCCTCTTGTGTCTGTCTTTCCCCTGGTTGTTTTGTGTGCCATGTGTTTGTGTTCTCGGTCCCGCCTCCTGAGACCTCCCATGGTTGCACCCTTGATTGGCACACAGCTGCAGACAATCTGGCTCGTCACCTGCAGTATATCAACCCCTGCAGGCCTGGATTGTCAGTCTGTTACATCTTCAACCCCGGTAGTCATCACTGCCGTCCTGTGAGGTTGTTCTCTAACTCCTTCACTCCTCGCTTCCAGAGTTCCTGTTTGTCCGCCCTCTTCCCCGGTGTCCAGCCACGGGACTTGCACCGCGATCTACTGCCCCAGCCTCCTGCGTCGAGCCACGGAACTCACGCAGTGATCCGCTTGCCTCTGGTGTCGGGCCACGGGACTCACACCGTGACCTGCCTGCCTTGCCTGCCTCCGGTGTCGAGCCTCCATACTCACACCGCAACCTGCACATCTTGCCTGCCACTGGTGTCGAGCCACGGGACTCACACCACAGGCTCCCCACACACCCTTGGGCTTCAATAAATACTGTTTCCATATCCTGATACCGTCTCCAAGGTCCCGTGACAGAACAGACTGACCAGAGTGGACCCAGGCCTCAACCCGATTACTAATCCTTTTGTTGGATCACGACTGGCCTTCGGTGGCCCCCTTAGCCACCAGAAGAAGAACTTTGACCGCTACAGGGGCCGTGAGTGTGACCCTTGGAATGAGCCGCCCCGGGCTTATGGCGGTCCTCATAGTATCTGGGGGAGGGTCCCTTCCTCCCCAGTGCCTGAGTTGGGGGTCCGAACCTCCAGGCCACGTCGGCGGCGGTTTTCCGCTGCCGCCTCCGCGCCGCAGCCCACGCCGGTTCTGGTCGTCGCCTCCGCGCCACGGCCCAAGTCGGTTCCCGCTGCCGCCTCCATGCCACCGTCCAGGCCGGTTCCCACTGGCATCCCCGTGCTGCAGCCAAGGTTTCCCCCAGCAACCACAGGGTCAGCTGAGCTGGCCGAGCATGGCACGCAGCTGGAGGAGCACCACCAGATGCTCAAGGGGATGCTTCTAGCACAGAGATCCTTTGCAGCGGAGATTTCTCAGGTTGGTCGCATCGTGCGGGAACTAGCTCTGACACTGCAGTCTGCTCCCGCACCGGCTCCCTCCTCTCCCAAGCCTCCGCCTCTGGACTCCCCAGCGCAATTCCTGCAGTGCCCGGAATCCCTGCTGTCTCCTGAATCACCACAGACCAGAGTCCCGGCTCGTGCCGCTGCCAGCCCCAGTCACGCCCCCCGGACTACTTCTGCCCCATGTCCGGCCCCCCGTGTCCTGCCGGCTCCCCGGCCTATTCCGGCCCCCCATGTCCTGCCGGCTCCCCGGCCTATTGCCGGCACCCCTGTGACTAGTTTCCCCGAGGCAAGTGTCTCCGCTGCCTCCTCGCAGCCGTCCATTGTCTCCGCTGCCTCCTCGCAGCCGTCCAGTGTCTCCGCTGCCTCCTCGCAGCCGTCCCTTGCCCCAGCGGCCGCCTCGCAGCCGTCCAGTGTCTCCGCTGCCTCCTCGCAGCGTCTCCGCTGCCTCCTCGCAGCCGTCCAGTGTCTCCGCTGCCTCCTCGCAGCCGTCCAGTGTCTCCAGCGGCCGCCTCGCAGCTGTCCCTTGCCCCAGCGGCCCCATCTGTGCGCCTGGTGGCCGTCCTCCGGCCATGCCCCCGGACTGTTTCTCCGCGGCCATCCGCCGCCCCGCCCCCCGGAGCGCGTCCTCCTGCCTAGTGGCCATCCTCTGGCACGCCCCCCGGAGCGCATCTGCCTGTCTGGGGCCCGTCCTCCGGCCCGCCCCCCGGACTGCCCATGCCATGCCTGGACCCTCCTCCGGCTCCCCTCCACCCACCCTAGGGGGTCTGTTCCTGGGAGGACGTCTGGAATCCGTCCCTTGAGGGGGGTACTGTCAGGATCCCTGTCTGACCCTTTGTGTGTTAAACCGGTTTCCTCCAAATCTCCTCTCGTGTCTGTCTTTCCCCTGGTTGTTTTGTGTGCCATGTGTTTGTGTTCTCGGTCCCGCCTCCTGAGACCTCCCATGGTTGCACCCTTGATTGGCACACAGCTGCAGACAATCTGGCTCGTCACCTGCAGTATATCAACCCTGGTCCTGCAGGCCTGGATTGTCAGTCTGTTACGTCTTCAACCCCGGTAGTCATCACTGCCGCCCTGTGAGGTTCTCCTTTGTCTGGGTTGTTCTAACTCCTTCTCTCCTCGCTTCCAGAGTTCCTGTTTGTCCGCCCTCTTCCCCGGTGTCCAGCCACGGGACTTGCACCGCGATCTACTGTCCCAGCCTCCTGCGTCGAGCCACGGAACTCACGCAGTGATCCGCTTGCCTCCGGTGTCGGGCCACGGGACTCACACCGTGACCTGCCTGCCTTGCCTGCCTCCGGTGTCGAGCCTCCATACTCACACCGCAACCTGCACATCTTGCCTGCCACTGGTGTCGAGCCACGGGACTCACACCACAGGCTCCCCACACACCCTTGGGCTTCAATAAATACTGTTTCCATACCCTGATACCGTCTCCAAGGTCTGCATTTGGGTCCTAATTGTGTGCTCCCGTGACACCTAGTGGTTGCAGAGACACACCCTTTTTAGTTTGGGTATGCAATTTTTGAGGAAAGGGCCTACAAATAGTTTTGTTTTTTTTAGGAAGTGTTGATGTGTGCTCTATAACTGGCTGGAGAGATTATACATTAATGATCCTAACTGGGCCACCCAGTAATACGTTTTAGATTCGAGTTGAAGCCTTCCTAGTTCATAAATAATGTCTAAAGTATTGTATCAGACGTACTGTATGTCCACATAACAACTTGATCAGTAACGCGTTGTATAGCTGTGTCTGCTCTCTACGTTAGCTAGTTGCTCGTCGTACAGACTCACATAGTCGGCAGAGATAATAAGCTCATCAACTGAGCCCGGCTTTACACACATTCCTGTGTTTTCCGCCTATTCACCAGGAATTCAGCATCATTCATGCAGGAGCATAATTAAACTTTCCTAACTCTGATTTCATGTAAATTATGATACAATAAAACCTATTCATCCCCTCCACTGAGTGGAATGAGCAAATGAAAGAGCGGTTTAGGAGTCTTTGCATAATTTTTTTGTTTATTTCACAGATGCGCAATAAAAGAGCTTTCTGGCATCCACATCTAAGTTAGCAGCAGACTGCTGGTCTGCTAATAGAGGGGAAATAATTCAGCTGGCACAAGCAAAGCCTCGCTGATTGGAACTAAAGCTTTCATTAAAGCTACGACGCAGCCGTGCCGTTGGCAGACCTGCTTCCACTGTCTTCGCTGTGCTTCTTGGCATTGTCTCCAAACTGAAACCCACCAGTTGCCTGCCATTCTCTTCCAGGGACGCACAGGGAAAATGGCAATTAGTGAGAGTTCAGTCTTGTTCCTGTGTTTTCTCCTCATCCCACTCTCTCTTGGTGCTAATGTGTTTTTTTTCCACTGCAGCACAAAACATTCTATAAGAGCACCTAATGTGTTGAGCGTGTACTTTCACAACATATTCTCTTTCTTTAAATCACACACAATGCTGCACACACATTAGGAAACACTTGCAAGGTGCTAGAGTACATAATGAAGTAAATGTTCCAGCTTATCTCTTCCTCATGTTAAAATACTTCCCCATGCACCTAACTGCACCCTCAAGTATGTTTACAGGGAAACATTTTCCTCCAGACACAAATGCTTTGGTTTCTAAATCGTTGTTACGGACAAAATGAAACAAATGCTATATAACTACTTTCTTAGGTTTCGGCAACACAACTACTACTTAGTAATGTTCAGGCAACAGCAGCAGCTCACACAGGACACACACAGCAGCCTCCTTACAAACAGATTTATGTGGACTCATTTGAATGTTTTCGTGATACATCCACAGCAAACGTAATCCACAACAAAATATGTTTCCCTGAAAACTCATTTCATAGTGCAGTGTTGTTGTTTGGGAACGTCATTGTTAGGAGATTCACTAGCAGCCCTGAAGGAAGACTCTGATGGGCAGAATAGTCTCACTGGTTGAACACAACGGAGAACTGGCCTCGAGTTTCTGCTCTCGCATTCAATTTCTCCATTTGTAGTTTAAATATTTCCACACTATGACGCTCTATGTTCCCCTCTAGCATCCGTTATTAACACATCAGGGACGGCCTGTCAGTTTCCACTCTTTACAAAAACATAGATCTTATGAACAAGATCGTTACTTTAATCAAAATGTGTGAGATTGTTATTAATAAGGTTTACTTTGTTTCACCAGGGTTCATACGGTCATGGAAAACCTGGAAAAGTCATGACATTTTAAAATGGTTATTTCCAGGCCTGGAAAAGTCCTTGAAAAAAATATAATCCCAAAGGTTTTGGAAAAGTCATGGAAATGTGTTATATTGTGTTATATATGTGTTCATGTCGTTCATTTACGCTGAACATGCTTTAAAAGAAAGACGCTCAAAATATAAGCAGGCATACATACAGGCATCTATATAAATGTTTATTCTTTTAATCAATTCCCTATTGTCTCTCATTCATTAGTGTCATTTAAGGCAGTGGTTCTCAACTGGTCTGGCTCCGGGACCCACCATCACCCCTTAATGACAGGGGAACATTCTCAACTTCTCAAATTTATTGAATGAAAAGATGGTGCAGTTTTAACCTGAGATAGTAGAGAATATGTATGCCAACACAAACACAAGTTTAATGATAAACCAAAACGAGCAGCTGGTGCCGATGATAGAGAGGGAACTATTCCCTTTTACACTCAATTAGCTGCGTTTTAATTCAAAACTAAAAGTGCATCTTCAGGGCACGAGGTATTACAACATACATAACAATTCAGGATCTTCAGCCATTTTTAAACAGACTCAACAGTTTTCATGCACAAACAAAAAAGTCCAACAACTAAGAAGTAGTTTCAAAAAGACTCAAATGACCTAACTTTACCTGAGAATACACACTCACCGAGTCAAACAAGTCACTGTCTGGAGGAGCAGCTTTTCCACAAATTCAAAATAAATTAAACAAAAAGTGAAATTCAAAAGGATTCATATACAAAATTAACTTTTCTTGTGATTACCTCATCAGTAAATACTGAAAAACATTGTGCTTTACAGAAAATGAAGCAGCACTCAATTCTCCTCAAGACGCCTGAGTGTTTTCCTGTCATGCAGGCAGCGCCATCAGTTGTCAATGTTATATTCAGTACGCTGTTTAATTTAATTATCCTAAAAACCCAGTCTTCCCCATATCAGGATGGTTTGACCCAACCTGGCACACGCTGCTGAAAACATGGAGGGACAAGTGCAGAACAAGTTGAAACCAGAGCCGCAAAAAAAAAAAAACACACTCCGCTGCATAAAAAAGTCCCTTCAAAATAAAAATCACAGGATGAAAAAATAAATAATAATTATTATTATATATATATATTTTTTTTTTTTCCAGGCAAAGGCACTGAAAACGGGACCCACCAGTTGAGAATCACTGATTTAAGGTATACTCTATGCTTTGGAATTCTCATTGTCAGTTTAAATACTAAATGTTCTCACTTTTTCATGTATACACCGAGATTTCACAAGATTAAAAGGAGGGAAAGTGTGGACGGTTGCCTTTGAAAAGAAAGCAGATTTTCTGTTGTAAGCAACACATGAACTTCTGTTTACTTTGTTGACTCAGTTTAAGCCTGCTTCTTAAGAGTGACATCAGGAGTGCAGCTCTTCATGCGCCCTGTCAGCGAACTCTCAGGGTGGGATGAGTTGGAAACTGACCCTGCATCCGTCCATCTCTCACCCAAACCGCTCTTCTGTCATTCTGCTGCTCTACATCACCGTCACATGACATTCTCAACAACGGTATTCTTGCCCAAATCTGCATTTCGTGACAAACTCAGCGGAACAGGATCAACAGGGAGAACAGGCCAAAGTGAGACCATGGAGGTGCGTTGAGAATAGATTACATTCACCCCCTCCCTGCATTGTTCACAGTTTGCAACTTTCAGAAGGGAAAGTTACGGCTTAGCCTCAATACGTCTCGCCTCATTTATGTAAGAGAATACCCCTGAAACTACCTGAAACTCACTCTCCACTTCATTTTCCTACAGTGGGTTCCTCCTGCATATTTCAGCTCTGCCCGAGGGCTGGAAGCCACTTTAAACGGCCTCCCCAGCCAAGACAAGTGGGCCGCCGAGAGCAGATGTGCTCGCATACATATTTTGTGCTCATTTGGTGCCCAGTCACTGTACCGTCAGAGTGTGGTAATCTATCCCACAGAATCACGGCACACTGCAAACGAGAATCCAGCCTGACATGCGAGTGACATGAGAGAAGTCACATCTACGGTGGCCCTGAGAGCTCAACCCACTGCAGCACTAATGGCCCACCCCGCTGTGGTCTGTTCCCCTGTTAGAGGGTCCTGTGGGTCGTCACAAGGCCTCCCTCTAGAAGCACTTTGGTTGGATGAGGTATCGCCCCAGCGATACATTATATTATTGTCATTTTAAGCCAAAAATATAATGACAACAAGTGCACCTGTTCAAAGAGCAATTCACTTTGGTAGCGCTTTATAATAACTACACGCTATTTAGCATTAGTAAAGCAAGAGTAAACACTTAATTCAACATTTATAAAGCATTGTTACGACATGAACACTCATTAGTATGCAATTCATAAACACAGTTATATATTCTTGATTAATAAGCTTGAATATTATGCATTTCATGATTGGGGTTTCATACTTTATAAATGATGGATTCCCCATTTGTAAATGAAGTATTAAGGACTTCTAGATGATTAAAAATAGAATTTATAAAGTGTTAGTAACTAATAATAAAAATGCTTAAATGTAATGTATTCATGCATTTATTTAATGATTTAGATATGCACTAATGGTTAGGGAGTTAACATGTGCTTTATAAACATGTTTTAATACTGCAATTCATAATTAATTCAGGGAGTTACTAGTCGTTAGTTAAGTATTTTGTGTGACCTCATCTAAAGTGAGGACTATCTATGCTTTAAAACGCATTTATAAGCAGTGCCTCACAGTGCTACCTTTACTTTTAATTCAAAAGAATTTTCAGACATTGGAATTGTGATTTTCAAAAAACATTTAAATATAACAGAAACACAAAAGAAATATAACCACTCAACCAAAACGATTAATACAATGGACTCTCTGGCTCTATTCATGGAACATGCACTTATACTAAACAATATTTGGCTAAAGAGTCATTCAGTCCTTAACAGGCTTGAGTGTGTTCACATGTCCATGGACCGGGTCTCTGGAGAGTCCTGTTCGTGTGTGTGCTTGGACACCAGATCCTGTTTCAGGAAGCAGGGTTAGGTCCTCACCCGTTTATGAGAAACCTGGCGGCTAATAGAGGGCCACGGGGCCTGGCCCCACCCACCTTGAGCCACCAAAAAAAAAAATATATATCAATTTATAATATTATTAATTATAAAAAATATAATAATATTAATAAGTTATACAAATTGTCAATATTCGTGTTTTTGAGCTATGGAATATACCCAGTAATAATTGTAAAATAGGATATCTGCTCAAAATATCTGCTTTTCCTGCTTGTCGTCTCTGCTCATGCACGTCTCTGCTGCTAGTGCACGTCTCTGCTGCTAGTGCACGTCTCTGGTGATAGTGCACGTGCTGGGGCCAGATGGATTCTGCCCAAGGAAGACGGGTCTAATACGCAGTTTAGCCAATCACAAGATATAATGAGTGACATACAATTCATCCAATCAGCACCCTAAAAAAGATTTCTCATCTCGTCTTGTATTCATAAGATGTCCTTATTATGTCAAAGTGTTGGAATACATGTTAAATATTTAACTGCAAAGTAGTAATGTGTGAAACGTTTTTTTTTTTGCATTGAATCATACAGGGATGTTTGTTGAAATTGATTAGATGGCCCTACCAAAAGAAAATTGCCACCAGCCGCCACTGCCTGGAATACTGAGAAGCCTCAGGATGCGGTTGCATTCATATACCTTCTCCCAGGTTATCGGGCGCCGGCTGCACGGCCACTTTTCCAAGTGTCGTAACAGAACAATGGCGGAGTGGCGCTGAAGGAAGCTGCATATTTCCATCTACTGCTCTCCCGCCCTACGTGAATGGTAAATGGACTTGTACTTGTACAGCTCTTTTCCAGTGTGACGACCGGTGACAGTGGCAGGCTGACACCAGTGTGGAGGGCTGTGCTATTAGAGTATGTTCTACTTTAAGATATAGCTCAGTCCGTAGTGTGAGTGGAGAGAGAGAGAGAGAGAGAGAGAGAGAGAGAGAGAGAGAGAGAGAGAGAGAGAGAGAGAGAGAGAGAGAGAGAGAGAGAGAGAGAGAGAGAGAGAGAGAGAGAGAGAGAGCGAGAGAGGATGCGCTCAGAGCAGACAGCTGGTGGCAATCCAAAGAGGTTACAATGACGATGAGATGTTATTGTAAGCCGTGAGGGCGAACGGAGCAGAGACCAAATTAGCTGTTCAGTATCAAGTGGTAGCAAATGTAGAGTGTCGTGTTTTATTTTTCCTGCCGGTCTTATCTCTGGCTAACTGGGCTGCTAGTATTCATCAGGCATAGAGGGAACAAGACACCGGTTTTCATTATGCTCAAGTAGAATCACCAATATGATACTCATGAATGGGTTTTTCATGTCCATGGAAATAGGTAGGACTTAGCACGGTCCAAAAAAAGGTGCACAGTGTGTGTGTGTGTGTGTGTGTGTGCTGCCTGAGATCCCCCGACAGAGAAACTCCTGTCTCAAAGTTAGTTTCTGGCCACGTTCCCAATGTGAGCGGAAACTCGGCTGTGTTTCCGGCATCGTGTTGGCTTGAATGTTGGAGACAAACACGCATGTAAACACAGCGGTCAATATCGAGGTCAGTGAAAACGCTGGAGGTCATGTCCATACTTGTAGAGGTCCATAATGTCATTATCACGACGGGCCCTGCTGTCACACCAACTGGCGTGGCTGAGGCCAATACAGGTCACTCGCCAGCTCTTTTCATTTCCCTATTTCGTGACTCCTCGTCTCCTCTCGCCTGTGATACGGCCTGCCGTCTTGAAGGACGTCTCAATTGCTAAAATGCATCTTGAAGAGCAAGGAGAGACATTACATTCTGATAACAGGATTCACATATTGTGTTTCCTTGAGTTGCAGTACTGTTGAGCTCTCAGGGTACAAATCCCCCGAAAGCTGCTTGTTTGTTTTAGTCAACAAAATGAATTTCCGTCACAAAATATCAACTCCAGCACCAACAAGCAGCGACTTCCTCCTCTATAATCAGTTTGGGCTGCCTGCACACTGCAGCTAGATAAACGTCAGCTTCAAAGCCAACATTTGGATGCAGCTCCCCATGTAATCCTCTCCACAAAACAACTTCAGAAGTCTTCAGTAAACTTCCTTTTGTTTCCTGGAGAAAGGCTCTTGCTCTTTTGAGAATGTGTGTTGTGAAGATGGCCAGACGGCCGATGTAACTCAATACAACCTGCATCGCTAAACATTTGAATTATTTCTCCCGAAAAGTGCAGCGAAAGCAGATGATTTGCAGCAGAAGCCCACCGCTTTGATTCAATAATCAATGTTGGTAAATAAAACTGCCGGGCTCCGACTTAATAGAAGCACTGCCGATAGGATTGAGCCACACTGCGGTTTCACCTCCAGTCGATCACGCCTCTTCAACAAGGGTGTGAGGACTCAGAAAATCTTTCCCCCAAATCTTTCCCCACGTCTGAAAGCTCCAGAGACTCAGTGACAGGATGACAGGCCGCAGCAATAGGAGGCAGCGCTCTGTTGTGTCGGCAGCAAGCGCGAGGCTTTGAAGTTCATGTTTCAACGTTGTTTGATATCTGTTATTCCAGGCGGAACAGCCCAGAAAGTGGTAAACGTGAACACAGCTTCGCTTTCATGGAGTGAATAAAAAGTGCCAATGTCCATATGTGTTTGATCAGCCCAAGAGCACGAGGCGCTTTTCACCAATAATTGATGGTTTAGCTCATAAAACATGCAGACTGTTCGATGGAAATAAGCAGTGGCGGCTAGTGGCAATTTTTCATTTTTTTCATTCATTTTTTTCTTTAAATCAGTGATTGGCTAAACTGCGTATTAGACCTGTCTTCCTTGGGCCAAATCGATCTGACCCCAGCACGTGCACTAGCAGCAGAGACGTGCACTAGCAGCAGAGACGTGCACTAGCAGCAGAGACGTGCACTAGCAGCAGAGACGTGCACAGGACAGCTGAGAGGTGATGAGCAGAGAGGACAAGCAGGAAAAGCATATATTTTGCGCAGATATCCTATTTTACAAATATTACTGGGTATATTCCATAGCTCAAAAACACAAATATTGACAAAGTATATAATTTATTAATATTATTATTTTTTATAATTAATAATATTATAAATATATATATATATATTTTTTTGGTGGCTCAGGCCCCGTGGCCCTCTATTGGTCGGCCGCCACTGGAAATAAGAGAGTTCAGCAGTTTTAGTTCTATCAATCTCAATAATCATATGTGTTGCATTACAAAAAGCTGCATTTTTATGTGAGCAAAATATCCTGATGACGTTGTTAAGGCTAACATGTTAGCCATCTAGCAGAAGCAGAGCTACATTAGCAATTCCAGAAGAGTCACTCCCCTTTTATCTCTCACTCCTCAATGCTCAATGCTGCGCTTTGTTCACCAGCTCGTGTCGAACACTTTGCTGCATGGCAGTAGCGTAACAAATATAGAATAATCAAAACCATCAGTGTTTAGTTTCTAATAGGCTTAGCTCTCACTGTGCAATTCCTTCACGACCTCCCGGGAAAATGAAGGCTCCATTTACAGCCAAGAGGGAATGCGTCAAATATTGCACAAATCTCCCCTTCTCTGGTGGGTATTGGTGGTCAAATGCACACCAGCATCTCCTTTCCCCAAACCTCCTAGCCCTCGGGCTCAGGCTCATACATGGTGGAAAGAAAATAACCGAGTTGAAGATTTGTCTGTTTTCTCTTTAAGTGATGATGCCTTCAGATGACTATTTTTATAATCAAATCAACAGTATTTCTTTGTAAAATCAATTACATTTGAAACCAAATAAAATGATCCACTATCATTTTAGCTCTAAAAAATAGGGTTCCCTACTGTATTTTTGCTAATGAACTGTATAATTTCACACATTAATCAGCACACAACCATTTAAGGAGTTGAAAGATGAAACTAATTCCAATACCTGTATGTATTTGTTCAGCAAAGTCTTGGAATTTAAAAAACTTTTAAAAGATATTTTGATCATAACTATGAACATCCAGCACAATATGAGCATGATTTCCCAAAAATGCCTCCTTTCAAACTGTATTATGGTGCCCTAACAACAGCCCACATACTAATAAGACAGCTTTTTGGAAAGATTAGGACTTAAAGAATCGGAATATGCAACAACAATCATAGTAGAACACAGCATTTGGGTGTTCAAAGGAGTTTCAGTCAATAAACTCTGTTGTTCGGTTCAAAAATGGAGTTTACGTAAATACTTAAACTTAACGGTTACTTTAATTATGTTTCACACCAGATGTATCTTCTCACAAGGGTTGCGGTATTGTAGCAATTTAAATGAAGTTAAACAACGATGTGGTTCCGGAGATAATATGTTGTAGTTTTTTGTCTGATAATAGGCGCAGGGGGATTTTCACACCCTGTTTTTAAAGGGTTAACGTAATTTGAGTAATAAACTAGATGATTGCACTCTTCAGCAGCAACAGTTGAACAGAAAAGGAGTTTAGTTGAAGAAGGAATGAATAAAGCAACTCAGTGTGTGGCTCCTCCAAGGGAATAAAAAGCTCGGCCAGCGGCTCTGCAGATCAACACCTCGCGGCTCAGAGAAATCCAACCCGCTGCCTCTCTATCCCTGCAGCTCTGAACTCGCCCTCCACACCCAAGAGGACCAGCCTGTTCTCCTCTTCTCTCCTTCGTGGTCCGAGCGATGAGATCACAGGTGGGTTTGAGTTTCCTGGACTTTCACAAGGCAGCGATGCCTGGAAAAAAAAACAACAACAACAGAAACAGATCATCCATGCCACAGCAGGAGGCTGGGATTGGGACTGTGGTGCAGCCCACCTTTCACAGAAGAGAACCATGGGATGTTTGCAAAAAGAGAAATTCCCCAGGCGCTATAATGAAGGAGTGCGTGGAAGAGAAACACTCAACAACACACAAAGCAGCTCCTCGAAAGGATCAGAACAAAGTTCAGAGTTCTACGTTGAGGGCAACAGGAACAATACAGAGGCTTTTTTTGTTACAAGGGGAATTCCACCAGTACTGTATCATATTATTTATTGTCAGTGCTGGTGACCAGGTTACATTATCACGGTACAGGGCATTGTTACATGGATTAATACGAGTTTGCTCATATACAGTATAGAGTCAAACGTGTTGCCCCAGCCAAAATGTATCCACTGGGTTTTCCCTTTGAACAAATATTTGGAGAAAATTCTTTATGTCAAACACAAGTTTATTTTGAAGGTTGGTGAAGGTGGCTTTTGAAGGTTCCTTAAGCATTCCCATTTAACTTTTTGCTGTCGAAATATTTGCACAAAAGTTTGTTAAAAAAAAGAGTAAAACATTCTAAACCTTTAGTTTAGAACTGATCAAAACTCGAGCAACGGGTCAAATTACGAGGTTTGTAGAGAATTATCACCAACATTGCAGTTCCCTCCAGGTCAGCCCTTCAGCTTATTATTTTGGATCTACCGGCAACTTTCTTCTTTCGGTTGAGTCTCACAGCTCTTATCAGCCTCATTTCCAGCTGCTTTTTTTTCAGTGTAAAAAAGCTCCAAGTAACCCACAGTACACTAGCTGCTCAGCAGCACACAGCAATCAGACATTTAGAGACCAGCTGTGGCCACAATGGAGCATTTAGCTGCTGGAGACCAAACCAGAGGCAAAAGAGTGAATATTGTACTAACATGTATTGGCTGGCCACAATTATAATGTTGCTATGTATCTGCTAGATGTGTAAATAGGCAAATGTTTGCATGTTTACCATCACAATTTCTTAACATCGCTGCCGGGTTACTAGTAGCATTAATATATACCTTTAAAAAAAAATGGAGGAATTAGGTTTCTGCCTGACAGAGACAATAAGGTAAAACTAGATCAATGTTGTTGCAAAGACTGGACCCACAATCACTTGATGGTACTATATTGTACATTATAATACGGGTAGATCAAATCAAGCATTCTGATTGGTTGAGAGTGAGTCACGGGGTGTACTTTATTCAGCCATAAAGTACTGTACAGCCTGTTTACATTTAGAGCGTTCCATATCAGTGCGCACCTAAAATAACAGGTAGATTTAAATTGCGCGACCGTTAGTTGTCATTTCAAGCTTGACAGTTACCAAACATGTTTGGTGTAAACTTTGATATTGTCACGTCCGCAGTAACGACTCGCAGACGTTGGTTTCCTTAACTTGCAGGTTTATTGCTTGAGTGTTCACAGTATTGCAACGGGGCTCTTCGCTAACAGTAGCTCAAACGGAACAGCTAACAAGCTCACTTAGCATCCCCCACACTAGCATAACGAACAACAACACACACGTCACTTCCTCCCTAACCTAAAGATGAGGAATGAAAAGGGTTTGATCACAAAATCCTGATAATTTCCAGTGAGAGATAATTACGTCGGTAATTTCCCGACGCGAGGCAAGTTCTCTAAACATCATGGAGGAGAAAAATGACGGAGAAAAGACAGACAGAAGCAGCGAGAGCACTTCTTTACATTGGTGACTGAGTGTCATCCTCCACCCTGCTTTCAACCGGCCTGGTCAGTAAATCACAGATTTACTGACCAGGCAGTCAGTTTTATAGTCCCGGATGTGCGTCCCGTGCGTCCCGGGACTATTTTCTCTATCGCTAAAATGCGATACACAACGTTTGGTGGCTACAACTATTTTGTGCTGAAAGGCAGCTTACTATTACTATTTATAAAGTCGCAGGTACCCGTATTATAAAAGCAATAAGGTACGAGAGGCAGTACTGTATCTACAATAATGTACAGTTCAAGGGTTTGCCGGCCCTCCGCTGCGCGGCGGGCCTAACAACTCCCTTGAACAGTACATTATTGCACGACACAGTACTGCCTCTCGTACCTTATTGCTTAATTATAGTACAGCAAAATGTACTTACTTAAAAGGGTGGATTAGATGTTTAATAATCTTAAAATAACACATTTGTGTGCAGCTCAATCTTTTTCATATAAATAAAACTATTTGTAAATATTATCAGCGCTGTTCATCTTTGACACAATAATGAACAACATGCCATATATTTTCATTTAGACATATTAAATTGCCCAGTATCATCTTTTTATTTTTCACTCTAAAGACGTCGGAGTGGCCTGACATTGAGGTGCGATGTGTCAGCTGTCTTGAGAGGCTGCTTAACCTGAAAAAGCTTCATGTTTGGTGGAGATTGTGGATGCTCTTAATGCAGCCATGGATACTTCCCACCTTCACATGAAGAGAATCCTTTCAGAAACATGTCACACTTGTTATTTTTAGCAGGCAACTATATACCTGAATACATCAGTATGGAACACCGGCTGTGAGCATCATTAAAACAAACACCGTCGCAGCACATGTCCTCAAGAGCTCCTGCTGGTCAAAACCTTGTGTGTGAACTATGACAGAAGTACAGAATCATAACTCCAAAGACATCGCATCTGTATATTATTAAAGTGCAGTGAGACTGCAACTCCCTCCAGGTGGAGTGCCATCTTCATTACCTCACTACAGGAGGTTTCATCACAAAGAAGAGAGCCAGAAATATAACATTCCCTCTGCACACTGTGGGAAACATATACACACGCCGATTCAACTGTGGGCTGCTGTTATAAGTTATGAGCTCGGTGATGAATCAGTTGGCCTGAAAAAATCCGTAGAGTATTTGCTGTATGATAAATAGAAAGTAGAAGAGCTGGAAGCACTCTTGCTTTTCTTTTCTCCAAGGACAGGAAACAGAATGCTTCGATTGAGTAAGAATAAATAAATCAAAAGCCTTGGCACATTAGTGGAATAACAGTGGTGATTATTTAGTAAAGACTGTTAGGTTAAGGTTAGACAGAACCATTAGAAAATGATTGGCCTTTTCGAGAGCAAGTAAAGCCACTCATTACATTAAAGGTCTCAGGAAACGGCTAGCTGAGTGCTATTTTATGCCTCGTGTCTCAACGTATCCTAATACAAACGTTCATATTATATCCTACTAAATTTTCTTGCATTTTCCTATGAAAGTACGTGTCAATTTCCTCTTATTACATTCATACGGCCTTTTCAAAATAAACTCCCGTCTTCACAGGAAACTGACTTAGGTTTCAATGTGTCCTTGGGCAAGACACTTAACCCACAATTTCCCGTAGTGTGTACCCATTGAAAAAGTCAATGTGTGTACCCATTCATACACCCTAGTGAAGTGTGTAGCCATGCATACACCCTGTGGTGTAGTATGAATTGGTGTGAATGTTAGTTAATGATGGGCAATTGCCACCGTGCATGGTAGCTCCTGTCATCAGGATATGAATGTGTGAATGATGACATGTAGTGTTAAAGCACTTTGAGTGGCCAAGAAACTAGAAAGGCGCTCTACAAGTACAGTCCATTTAGCATTAGTTTAGGCAACAAAACTACTTGTTTAGGTTGAGGAAGAGCTTGTGAAATTATTGGTTAGGTTTAGGCATCAAAGACCCCTAGTTAGGTTTCGGAAAAGATTGTTGTTCGGGTTAAAATGACTGAATACGCAAGTGATGTGACAAAGTGATCAACGTTGACTTCTGTCTTCACATGAACAGCGGTCTCCAGGCTGAAAGGTTGTTGGTTACTGATACCCACCTCTCCCCTCCCCCACCCGGTGAGTGCTTTACCGGTCTTCATACATGCCCCATTCATGGTTTGTGGATAACATATGAAATAATTTTATGCACACATAAATTAGAGTGCATTATTTTTTTCCTAGCTTTTGCTATGAATGCTGACCAGTAAGCTAGGGAGAGACTAGTTGCCTAAGTTGATTTAAAACGGGTTTTCTCTGCAGAAATCCTTCTGCTTCTCCAATATGCTGACTCAGCCAATTAACTAGCAATGAACTTCAGCATTGCGGCCCTTTTCCCCTCGCACCAGCAAAACGTAGAGTTGGAATGCCCTAAATGCCCTTTAGACCAGTGGTTCTCAACCTTTTTGATGCACAACCCCACTGAATAGTCAGATTGTTACCCACCCCAGCCATATATGTGATTATTGTGTGTGTGATGCTCTGATTAAGAGGTGTTCATAAATATGGTTTGAGTCTTAATGTGCTCTGTAACCTGTGAGATACCAGAAATCCCCTGGTCAGAAACTCATGTGACGCACAAACACGCTCAATAAAATATATTCTGAGACACATTTTAACAATGTGATATAAAAAACATTCCATAATTAGATTTTTTTTTAAACCTTTTTTCTCCACAATCATCTGGTGACCCTCAGAAATGATCTTGCGACCATCTTGGGGGTCCTTACCCATGAGGTTGAAAACTGCTGATAACTTAACAGAGTTAAGCTGTAGATCATTTGGAGTCAAATGGAATTGAGTTTAACGTTCCAAAACCAGAAGAGAAGGCCCATCAGAGCCCAGCTCTCACTACACAGTGATGGCAAACACACTCAAATCCTTCTTCAATGTCTCCACAGCAAGTGAATGAGGTGGCAGAAGTTGCATTTAAGCGTACTTAGACTATCAACACATTTTCTTTTCAGTGTCTGCAAATATCTCGGGAGTCTCCAGGAACACAACGTGTCCCAGCGTCCTTTTAAGCTCCGACACATCTGCTCTGTCAGAAGATACCGACTGAAACATCGTCTCAGGAGCGAGACATTCTCCAAAGTGTGGGAGCTCCTTCAGCTATTTACTCAAACGCTCAGGAACCCTCCCTTCTCTCCGTCTGTAGCTCTGAGAGCAGCCTTCAGCACAACACCTGCTCAGATCCCTTTCAAAGGCGCGCATAACGTTACAGACGATGCTCCCATCGTCGGGGTTACGGGGGAAACCGAGCACGAGAGGCGGCGTCGGGCCGAAGTGCCGGCACGCTGCTGGGTGATGTGATTGTTTGTGTCAACTGGAGTCACACCCCCGTCCATTCCAACCCACATGGGAGTCTGATGACAGACCTGCGACTCGTGTCTGATGGCACTTTCTTGACTCCTGCAACACCCCTGGGTGAAGAGACAGTCTCTTAAGTGGAAGTGTGCATTAGGAGTCGGCTGACATGGGTGCTTCAAAGCCAGAAGCTGGCTGGTGCGTTGAAAAAAAGCCCTTTAAACCGGTTCTACAGCTCGATACATAAGAATAACGGAGCCTTCACACTGTACTTCCTTCCAGTATATTCCAGTGAAGAAATGGAGCTGGATTCCTTCAGTCGGAGAACACTAATTAGCCCAAACAATTTAAAAGAGTGAGAATCGGCCTCCTTGTTGAGGGTGGAATGAAACAGTTAAATGTTCTTCACAACTCGTCAAATACTTGGTTTCCCTCGACGCACTGCGCTGCCAACTAACTCCAAACCAACCCGCATCATGTTTAGACTGACAGCTGACATAGTATATAGTGTCAGCTGTCAAGCCAACCAACGTATGCTCGTACAACGGTTCATATCATAACTTGTGAAAAGTTTCTCCTCAGCTATCAAGTTACATGCAAAAGGAAAACTGCTAAATTAGGTTTAGGCAACAAAGCTACCGAGTTACGTTGAGGAAAAAATTGCTGTCTGGGTTCAAATAACTACGGAAGTGCTGTTCATGAAGTATACAATTCTGTAATTACAAATACATCAACGTTGGACTTCTTGGTTCCCACCAGGAATCTTTCACCCAAGAGAAGCTGTCTCTTGGGTGAAAGATTGATTATTTCATGGAATATCTAGGAATTATGAGCATTCGTACCCATAGCTACGGATGCTGGATGAAACCGGTCTGAACAAACGGAGGCTTTTGTCCAGGAGACCAGTGTTCATGTGAAACTACAAGTCAACGTTAACATTTTCTCATGCGAGTCAGGTAGTCACGTGACCTGACTATGTACACAATGTGACTTTTTGCAATATCCTCATACATCTAAGTCTTGTATGCACATTTAATCACTCAAGCTTGTGAGTTTATTGTGGCGTTTGAGTTTGATGTGAAACATCGTGTTTGTCCCTTTAGCAGCGCTGCCTGACCACCGCCTGTCACTTTTTGTCAGAGCGCTGGTTCCAAAAATGTTTCCCCCCACTGCTCGTTTCCATTTCAAGAACACTTTGTTTTCCAAACGCAGGAATAATAAAGTCATGTTATGTCCATCAGTTTTCATGATTTCAACTTTCAGCAACTAACTGCTTGTTGTTCTTAGCAGTGAGAGCAACCCTGGTGTTATGTTTCTTGCAGAAATGCACAATGGGAGTTGTAGTTAACTTGAATATTTACACAGCCTTCACAGTCTTTTACCTTTTGAAGTATCAGATATTTTTCCAGCACAGTTGCACTGTACATTCTTTTGTACCGGTGATTTAACCAGGAGAGTTTCATGTCCAGCGGTCTGTCATGTAAAATTGCATGGGCAAAAGAAATGTACGAGACTTTTACTGCAGATGAAATAACTGTCCATAACACGACTGGATTTCCATTCAATCTGCTGATCGTATTAACAGATGCAAGAAGATAATTTATACTTGTTGTCTTTCCACTAGCATGTTCATTTCTGGACATCCACCCATCATCTCTACCCATTTATCCGGGTCGGCATCTTAGGGGACTGGAGCCAGAAATGTCAACATGTTGTGAACAGATTGCCACCAGCGTTCTCCACGCTGGTGAATGTGGTGAATCTATTCTGTGCCACAGAGGCAGTTGAAAAAGTGTCACTTGTCAAATTTTCTCTTATAGTTCACAAGCCAACATTTAGATTCAGATTCAGATTAAACTTTATTGTCATTGCACATAGTACAAGTACTGTGACAACGAAATGTAGTTTGCATCTGTCCAGAGTGCAAAAGAGAAGCAGTTAAGGTGCAGTGCAATGTGAACGATTCCAAGTGAAACCCAGCGTGGTTCAATAAAACATAACAACCTAATCTGACCTCATTGCAGGATATGAACCAAACAATAATCCACCAACAATCACTCATGACTGCAGTTTAATTGTATGACCAAAAACAAGTCATATAATCATTATACTCCCATAATGAAGCATGCACGTACCATACAGAGAAAGAGAGTGTGTTTGTGGAAATGTCCGAAATATATAATTATTTGTTGTTAATGTTGTGTTAACATTAATAATGGTTTTATTGTGTGCTTTCTATTGTATATGTTGATTCTTTGTCAACATTGTTGGTTTGGACCTTTATGCTGAATAAGCGGCATTGAATTGAGTGTCAAAGGAGAACCTTGTTCTCTTCATGAGCGTCATTGCCTCTCACTCTTCACTCAGAAGAGAAACTGATCTCAGTCCGTCCGATAAACAAATGCTAGAAACAGCATATTTTCTCTCTCTATCAGCAGGATGTGTTGGAGTCAAAATAAAACGCTGCCGTCGCGTCTGTGAGCGAGCCCAACAGAGGCCGAGAGCGCTCTCAGACCAGCACGTTCTCTCTTTCAACTCTTGAAATACCAACGCTGGTCAGTGACTCGGCTCTTCACACAATGTTCCTTTTTAGCAATTCCACTAATTTGCCACTCGGTACATGCATAGTGTCCTTTCAAAATAAACCTCCGTCTACACAGGAAGTTAGGTCGCGCTAACCAATCCACATGGTCAGGTGGAGGAAAAGAGGTTGAAGTTAACTTGACTGACGAACAAGTCATACTAACAACACTGATAACTATCAATATTACTCAATAATGCATCTCTTGTATGTACATCCTGTTTCTGCCATATGTTGAATATTTTTATGTCTTTATTCTTGTATATCTGTTTAAACTGTCGTGACAATTTGAAAAACATTGATAAAAAGAGTTTGAAAGAGAAAGGTTAATTAAATGCGGCTGCCGTCCCCTGTCTGTTATCGTGTGTGATTATGTGTGTTTAGATTTCACACCTGGGTAGTGAACAAACTATAAAGCGTTCAAACAGACTCTGCTGTCTGACTTCCCTCACTGAGTTCAGTGCTTTGAAACGCGGGCATCAGAGCTCTCCTCAAATAACCGTCTGTCTCGTTCCTGAGAGGGGAGCAGACGTTTATGAGCCTCATAATCAGGTGGAGTTTTGACATGGATCATTTCTCATTTCATATCTTGGTGAAACAAAACAATGCCCTTGCACTCAGGCTGAAATACTACCCAAGAGGATAATAAGCGATTAAGCACCAGTTGTCTCTAAATACTCTTACCAAGCCTGGCGGCTTCTTTTTGACGACTGGTGAGGCCCTAAAGGTGGGCAGGTCCAAAGATGAGAGTGACTGGGATTCTTATTTTCTTGTGTAATTATGTAAGTGCGTTATTGGTATTAAAGGCTTCAGATACAGTATGTCAAAATTACATTCAGATTAAATTCACCACTATGGATTAATTTTACATGATTCTATTAAAACAGTTTTGGGGTTGCATTAACTAATTTTGAAACAATGGAGTCTGAGCAAGTGTGGCTTTTAACTGGGATATGTATTTTAAAATCAGGTACTGTAAAAGTTTCTGATCCAATAGAAGAATCAAACCGCTTGGGGTATTCTTTTTGTCCCTGTATGAACAAATGAAATAAATTAGCCACAGTCTAAAGGCCTGCACACACCAGGCTCATAAGGACTAAACAACATGGGAATTCAAAATACTCGCCGTTTAATGAGTGCATCCTTCATGACAAAAGCACTAGTTCAGAAAAACATATTGAATTGACGTGCAAATTAATCGCACTAACCATGGAACATAAATGAATATGGTGAAGACTGACCCAGGGAGACCCAGGGAGGTCTGGTTAAAAAAGGATGTTTTCGGTGCCCATGATGATGTTTAAAAGCCCACAGAAGCAGCCCAGTTTACATAGTGTCATATAATCCTCATGGAAATACATAATGGCCCCTTGTGAAACGATATGAGCCTCTAGGTCCAAGCTCCTGATGAGCCGTTTCTATTAAGTACTTGCATATGGTAAGTGCTCGGATAGCAGGCCTATAACATCATCATGTTCTGATATAACAACAGTTTACAAGCAATGACAGCAGACGGAGTAGACTGACCATTAAACACAAAGCTGGATTGTGGAAGAACTGCCAAATGTCTCATCCTATTATTCCAAGGTGACCTCAGCCCTGGTCGTTGTCAGCAGTCACAGCAGGCTTAAAAAGGAGCAGGCAGTGTTTCTACTCTTTTAGATGGGTGCTCTTCATGTTCCCTCATTAGTGAAACACTGATGTTCAAACCACAACGGTCTATATATCCCATTGGCATCGGTTTTGGACGTTCCAGGGACAGTGTGCAACGTAATACATGCATGCATAGTGTTTTTTCAAAATAAAGGCAACAAAACCTAGTTTCAGGTAGGAAAAGATCATGGTTGAAGTTAACTTGACTAACGTGTCTACAGAGGGACAAATGATTCACGTTACTACTCTCGTGACTAAAAATGTTCAGATCACGTTCAGTCATATTATAGTTGACTCACTTAATGAATACATTTCAGGCAATGACTCAAATTGCTAATCATATATTTAGCAATTGTATGATTAGCAATACATCCTACAATTGTATGATGTATTGCTAATCATATGCTGATGGAACCGGTCCTGCCTGCTGCCATGGCCCTGCTGATTCGCCCCCCCCCTCCTCTCTACCTCCTTCTGCTTGATGGATCGTGGTTATCTGGATCATGGACCATGCCTACTACTCATTATATGAATAATTTCTGTCATATTCATTGAATGTGCTGTAACTCCGTTACGTTATTCATTCTGGCCACATGACATCTATTGCTTCTGTCCATCCGGGGAGAGGGATCCTCCTCTGTTGCTCTCCCTCAGGTTTCTTCCCCTTTTTCCCTGTGAAAGGGTTTTTACCATCTTTATTTGGGGAGTTTTTCCTGATCCGATGTGAGGTCCCGGGACAGGGTTGTTATGTGTACAGATTGTAAAGCCCTCCAAGGCAAACTTGTATTTGTGATGTTGGGCTATATAAAATAAACTGAATTGAATTGAATATGGCGATTATTTGAAACTCTCAGCTAAAAGTGTCCAAGAGTTTCCCCTCAGCCACTTTGAGTATTTACAGGCAAAATACCCATGTCCACATTTTTTTCATGTATAAAGTTCAGTTTAGTTTAGTTTTTGCTTGCCAGCATTTCATTTTCCAATTAGGGACAATAAAGGGACCCCTTTGGATTCCTCCTGAGGAGACACTCATTGCTTCTGGATTGATTCGTTGCGGTTCTACTATTTCTTGGACTGAGAAAGGACTCATTAAGTTTAAAGGGAGAGTTAATACCTTTATACAGGTTTAAACAGCAAGTGCACAGATTAATCCAATTATTTGAAGCAAGTTTTATCTTCTTCCTTTCAATTTATTTAGCATTCATAACTATTCATTTCAAGAACTCAATTTCTTTTAATAGAAGTATGTTTATTTTAATTTCATGTCCATAGGGTATGTACTATAAAGACAAAGGATTATGCTCAGGATAGATACGCTTCAGTGCAACAATTAACGGAATGAAAATCGATATTCTGTAGGTAGTAAACTCCTACCAGACCCTGAATAATGAGTAGTTATGGTGTGTATAAATGTGTAAAACCACAGACTGTCTATGGTATGAGCAATGACATCATCACTACATTTATTCCTAGATGAGTTGATGGAGCAGCTACAATGTTAGCATAGCCCAACACCGATAGATCCAAACTCCAATCAGAAAACAATCATTTAAAAATGTTTTGCTTGTAGTCTTGTGGACCGACAAAGCATGAATTCAGTCTTTACAAATCAGCATCGTTATGTATCGTTATTTTTTCATTCTTTATATCCCTTTATTGCAATTCAATGACAACAAAATATGTTTATTTGGTTTCATGTTGAGGACCGGTGTGGTTTGCTGGATTCAGTGAATACGCCGCTGGAAGATGTTATGAAGCCAGACATGAACTTTCCAACGTATCTGTGAATTGGACAATACGATCAAAGCGGCATTGTGCAATAGTTATTTCAGTAATTGTTGAATTGTAGCAGGCTTTGGGTCTGAAAAGTGAAACTAATACAGAAGTGCTGCATTCTCTCTAATGTCCACCAGGAAGCGACTCCCCTGGTTGTATAGAAGTCTATATAAATGACTCTACTTCTCTCTTGATGTATTCCCTCAGTAAACATTGTAAACATGAGTTTATGTCTCAATCTCTAGTTTCAAGTCTTCTTCAATACAGCATGATGTTCATTTAGTAAAGTATGGTCATTTAGAGTCAAACAGACCATAAAGTGGAGAATGATTTAGGGCGGGGCCTATTGTGTCCACATGGAGGTAAGCCCCCCTCCTCTCACAGCATTGTAGTTACATGGGAATTCTCTCATAACAGGCTGACGGCAGTGGTTCCAATGGCACACGGTATAAACAGTTCCTTATTGTCTGATTAGCGACTGCTCTAGCTTGGAGAGCGATTGTGTCTCAGTAGTTAGTGTGTTCCTGTTTGGTCAGTCGTTAGCTCATCAGCTACAGCAGACGAGCCCTGCAAACAGTCACTACCATTCAGATGAAATTAAATGCACATTTGCATTACGTGCAAGCATTTATTGAAAACAATACTGAGCAAAATGCCAATTTGTTTAACATTAAGCCTTTTACCAAATAAGAGAAGTTGTCAAACTACCACTTAAAATCTTGTACCAGTGTCTTTGCCATGTATAACATATACATAATGCATATGATTCTTTAAGATTAACTCAAGCAGTAGATTATTTTAGAGCTGCAGAGATGCATTTCAAACTATAACACTACGTCAATGAATGTGATCGAGAGATGTGCATTAGCATTTCTAACCAAAGTATTAACAGTTCTATGGTTACACTGAAAAAAAGACCTCAGGCTCTATTATTTAGCAAATCAGCATTTACATGTACCTTGAACACAGCTTTTAAGGGAACAAAGGTGATGTTCTGTGAAAGCAGACCAGATGTGTGCGGATGGTGTGAAAGCACGCGGTGGCTTGTTGTGGCTGCTCACGGCCCGCTCATCCCTCTCGCCCGTCAGATAAAAGCGGCTCGTTGGCGGCCGCTATCAGAGCAGACAGCTGCGGCCGCATTGTGCTGCTGGGCCTGATGGAGCCGCCCCCCGACCGGCACACATCCCGCTGCCTGGTCCAGAATCTCCTGCACTCATCACTCTCCCTACCGCTCGCTGCATGGCATCGAGCATGTGTGCACGGGCAGCTATTGAGCTCGACCTCGGTCGTTCCTCGTTCAGACGGAGATAGCGCAAAGCTGTGTGGTGATGACTGCCCATGACTGCGTGACCCACCCACCTGACCAACACAATCACATCCTCAGGTTGTGTGTGTGGGGGGGGGGACAAGACAGGTCCCTCCACGCTGCGATAAAGCAGCCGGTTTTGAGTATCCAAGCGAGAGACGAGTCATTTGTGCTCACGTCTCCCTGGCCAGCTCCTCCGTGCTCTGTGCCAGCTTGTGCTCCAGGTCTGAATGCAGTCGGACAGGATGATGCATGCATGTGGTGCCGGTGTGAACGTGTACGTACAGCTGCTTAACAAAGCAGAGCGAAGGTGAGCCTCCACCACATCCCATACAGCCCATACCACAACGGGCTCCTTTAACGCTACACTTTAGCGGTCGCAGTTTTTGGGACCATTCCGTAGATAAGATGAATTTCATGCACACGTGCACATCACCCCCAAACCTCCAAGCCTGCAAAATTCATGCACTTCAGCATATTATTTCAAAGTGCTTCAAAACCTGGAAAAAGACTACATGCTTCAGGGGGAAGGATGATGTGCTGCAGCTGTACAATGTGCAAATATACTCAAAATGGTTTCCTTTCTCTTCCCTGGTGGACTTGTAAGAGGAAATGTGTGAGAAAAGCAGTTTTTATAACAGAATGCATTGGAAACAAAGATATTAAAGAAGCATGTCCGACTGTGGCGTCCGTATTCCTTCTCCTGTACAGTCCGGGAGATTATTTAAGCTCCTTATTGACTGTGGTCTTCATCTATAATGTATATGGTAAATACATATTCATCCACCTTTCTGGCTGGCGGCGAGGTTTTCCTGTGAGGGGAGAATAACAGTGTTGAGTCCAAGGAAAAATAACCCGCTTGCAAACACGCCTCAGCCCCGATGTGTCTGTTCTGCCTTTTTCTCAGGACTTCCTGGAGACAAAGAGGTGGTCTTTGGTCCTTTCATGTCTTCACTCGGCCCTGAGAACAAGCTGACCTGGCCTGAAAGGCATCACCCCTGCAAAGGTGCTCTTTGTGATAAGTGCTGAGAGGAAGACAGAGTTCAGGAAATATAAACTTCCCTTAGTTTGTGTCTGCACGCTTGAAAGGTCCCCAGGAAGGCAGGGTTTAATCCCTGTCGACCCGAGTGACGCAGTTTGTGTCAAACACATTCCTTCTATCTCTTTCCAGTAATTCTCTACGGTCGCTCCGATGTCCAGTGGGGCTCAGGTTCTGGATGGGCGGATCAATACTGCGATACTCACAAGCTTCCCATCTGATATCGACTACTTCAAAAATACATGTCGATAATAGAATGACATAAATATGAACACGGGTGGCTGCAGCCCTTCCAAGCCTTGTCACCACTCTTGTTTATTGTTTGTGTCATAACCGACCTGACATATTCAGCTGGCCAGTGTCACATGACTGTGGAAACCAGTGGGACACAGTGGGACCCTCATCAAACAGAAAGGTAACGTAGTGCAGTGCTACTTTTCACCGGGAGGTAAAAATACAGCAAACACAACATGTTTAAAACAACACACCCTGAAGATGAAAAATGAGGCACAATACTGGACAAAGACAAACATATATTTGTTTTTGTAATAAACTTGTTACAAATGACTGGAATGTCATGTGATTTCCCTTCGAGTACAATGGTTGTTTTCTTTTCCTGAAAATGATGAATAAAAAAATTAAATATACCCATTTATTAAAACATCAGTATCAGTATTGGTAAAAAAAATATTTCAAAAGGAGTCATTGTCATACTGAATTCAAAAAGTTTGGTATAGCCCATAGGTCCATAATCATAAAATATCCCCTTCATGAAAAGTTGGTCCTACTGTCAAACCGGAGGGTAGAGCTCAAAGGCATACATAAAGGGGGTCCCACAATGTACCATGGGTAATTTATTATCAAAGCATCTTTGAGTATTCAGAAAAGCAGGGGGTCAGCAACCTTTCCTATCCAAAGAGCCATTTTGCCCTTTTTTCCACCAAAAAAATGTGTCTGGAGCCGCAAAAGCTATTTGATATCACACCTTATAAAGTTGTATATATAGTCATATTAATTCTATATACAAAAACTATAGTTTGTTGTATTTATGACATTATAGAACAAGAATAAAGACAATTCTTCATTGTATTGCTATTTTACCTGTTTATAACTATCAAACTCTTATGAAGAGGAGAAAAAAAAAATAGTCATGCGTCGGCCTACATTGAGGTCAATTAACATCACCACTTTGGAGACTTTAATTCCTATCTATATTTGTGGCTTAAGTGGTGTGTTTGTCCTCAAACCACAAGGTAGCAGGTTTGATCCCCACGTGAGGTTTTTATTTTAAAACGCATATCTTTTGCTACGTTAACACTGAGCGTCCTCACTCCACCACACTCCTGAGGACGGCTCCGTCTTTACTAGCGGACGCCTCAGTGTCTCATGAGCTGCCACAGAACCAGCAGCAGTAGTTCAGTTTGGAGACGTGATCCACTTCCTGAAAGTAGATTTACTTTATTCAGTTTGCTGCAGCAGTTGAGGAATCGCTCTTCTGCAGATTGATACTTTTCAGCAGATGCTGTGTGTTTGTTCTGGAAGAGTCTTTCAACATTACATGTTTTGTTTCTCGCCACATATCAAGCAGACAGGCCAGACAGCAGTGAAAGCAAACGAATACGCCCACGCATAATTAAACTCTACTTTTCTCCGTGACTTTTTTTAATTCATTTTTATCAGTTGATATTTTAGCGAGGGCGGAGCTCTGGGAATCACGAGTAGCCTCCTGAAGGGGAAGAGGCTTGACAGCGACGTGACAGGATGTGACGCACATTTTAGTAAAACAAATATTTAAAAGGAAAATGTTACTTTTAATGACCCAATATCACCTCAAACTCCAAGATAGGAGGAATTCCCTTTGAAAGATTTTCCACAGCCGCAACAGAGGTGCTCCGGAGCCGCGGGTTGCCGACCCCTGTCCTAGGGGCTTCCGGTATCGAGCCTGGAACGGCTCCACGTGCTACAGCCCTGTAGCCCGCAGCCTAGTGTTGTTCTTTCTTTTGTTTGTTTGACATCACTGTCTTCATGATAGTTATTTTTTTATTCATTTCTCTCGTATTTTTCAGCAGCAGGTGAAGGCTTCTGAGTACGCGTCTCCTTCTTTCTCTGCTGGGCATATCAAGGACATATGGTGATTTTGCCATTAGGCCGTAAATATAGAGCAAACCAGCGTGGGGAGGCTTTCGAAGGGTTACCGGTTGCTCGTGTTCGAGCGAGGACCGAGAGGAAGACCTCACCGTCACAAGATCATGCAAAGCTCAGCAGCAGTCTGAGGAGGCAGTCTGCTATCTCAGACTGGTCCAGGTCTTGTGGGACTAATTAATTAGAGTTGTGCATGTTCTGCTACTGACAGAGACAGAGATGTAGGGGAGACTGGGGGAGAAAAACAGAAGGAAAGCAGAGAGGAATGGAAGGCTGTCTCGGGAGAAGCCGCCTGCATAATGACATGCATGCCCCTTTCTGTGCCTCGCCAGCTCCCCCAGTTGTTTTGCTCAAAGGTGAATGGCACAAGGCAAAGGGAATTATTGATAAAGCCCCGGCCTGTATTGAGTTGTTGTGTTGTGGGAACATGAGTCGAACTCATACCCAGACCTCCCGCCGGGCCTTGCACACCGCCACCACGAGCGCCGTCATTAGCGCTACGCCGTCACAAACGAGCAGGGAGCAGAATCACAGTCGGGAGGGGATTTCTAGAAACATTACTTACCCGGAGATCAATTTTGCGTGTGATTAAACACAGTTAACTAATTATGGCGACAGCATGAGTTATGATTATGGGGAAATGATATGAATTACAACACCGCAGTGTGAAAAAACGGTTGTGATTTATCTGGAGCGAGATCATTTGGGGGCCACAAGTGAGAAATGGTATTAGCAGACGCAAAAACATTAATGCGTGGCTGATGAACATCCCACTGAAGAGCATCCGTCACCATCACGTTAATGTTGCACGACGTTCAGCGGGAAAGAGAAACACTGAAGTGGGAGAGTTCAAATATAATGTCGATTTAAAAAAAGAAGAAGATCATATTAATTTCTATATGAAAAATATATACATGTTATTTTACAGAAATGAACCCCATTAACTATGGTGGGACTGTGATATGGTTAAAGCTCAGCTTTGTCTTCATCAGCCTCCATGAAACCAATACACAATTAACAGAATCAAGGGCTTCATGTTTATGGATAAAACAATAATCAGGATTATGTTTCTCAATATTGGTAGTTTAAGGTAAATAGGTTATGAGAATTTGTGATAATTACTCATCCTAATATTTTGTATTACATTTCAATATTGTAAACATGTCTGTTATCTTTAAATTCACGGTCTGAAAAAAAAAATAGAAGGCCAGTGTATCGTGTCCTCTCACTGAACGTTTATGGTTATGGTGCAAACTATATCGACACAGCCCATCTAGAGCAGCGGTCCCCAACCACCGGGTCGCGGCCCGGTACCGGTCTGTGGGTCCCTTGGTACCGGGCCGCACAGAAAGAATGAATGAAAAAAAAGTCAAAAAAGAAAGTTCGGAAGATGTTTTATTTAGAAAAATGACCGGATACATCCGTCTGTGCGTCTGACACATGTCAGGTTACGTGATACGTTTCCCCAAAAACGAAACTTAAAAGTCGGTTTCAACCTTACCGGTGTTCTGGTCTAAAATCAAGGCAGAATATCCTGAGATCGCCAAAAAAGCTCTGAAAAACCTGCTTCCATTTCCAGCATCCTGTCTTTGTGAAGCAGGGTTTACGTTAAGCAGTAGGCTGGACAATAAGGTTTAAGTTACGGAGTAGAACGGATATAAAGAACACACGTCGGGTGTTTCCCGTCAACCCAACCCGGCTCCTTGCAGAGGAACAAGCTCAGGGCTCCCACTAATTCGGCGTAATGGTGAGTTGTATTTTAAGCACTTTATTATTGGCTTTGTGCCGGTCATATCATTTTATTACGTCATATTTATTAAGTCATATTTATCGCCCACACCATGAATGCCGTTCCGTGAAAATATTGTCGCCAATCTTAAAAATGCATGGCGGGCAGTCAGGGCCTGCTAAGCCTTCTCTGCTGACCTAAACAGAATCAAAAAGTTATAGCCATTTTATAATAACATTTTGTAATTCTTTAATTTTGTTCTCTTTTTTTAATAATTAAAAGTTATGTCTATTTTATAATTTAATTGTTTTTTACCAGCTGCTCGCAGGCGGCTTCGCAGCTGGTTAAGCGCTCTGCTTAAGCGCTCTGCTTAACGCTCTTGACCAATCAGATTTCACCTCTGTTTCTCTCTATGGTAGAAAAGCCGGTTAAACTACATGGTAGGTAGAAAATCCACGGCCCGCCACTGGTGTTAATGTATTTGTTGGATTTTACTGTTGGGAACATTGGGAGCCGTGGTTGAGCCGTCGACTCCATCACAGTCAGTGATAAAGAAGGATAAGCAACAGTGAAAAAGAGGAGACGTTCACTCTCAACTTGTATCCTGACTAGCAGCAAAGGAAATGACTCACCTCATGCTCAGAGACCTCATGGTCTTCCTATTGGCTAAAATCCAAGAACTACAGACACTAAAGTCTGTAGTTCTTGGAAGCATCATCCTGGGAAGCATCACTAGGAATCTAAGGTCATGAAATAAAACCACCCAGCTGCTTTAGATGTTGTATTGAGGGGTGAGCATGGCTCCAAGCTGCATCATGATGCTAACATTGTCCTCATCACTGCTCTCCTTTGACCCAGCCAGGAAGACAAAGTATCCAGCTCAAATGAGCCAAGAAAAAAGAAACAGCTTGTTTGTGTTGTTCATCTGCTGCGTTAACATTCATTGTGGACGTTTGCAAGCGCAGGCAGTGCCGTCCTGCAGGACCAGACTCAGAGTTTCAGCCTTGAGCGAATGTAAAAGTTGTGTGTTGTCTCACACAGCAGAGGATGATGGGCCGCGTGGCCTGTTTTTCTCTTCAGAAGCCTTTGAACGCCATTGTTCTCCTTTGCAAATAATATTTAATGAATGCCTTTGCTTTTGACTGTAATGAATAATTCAGTTTCTGTATAGTTCTCTACGGCTGAGTGGCAGAATAGTCGCTGTCAGAGGAAGTAAACAAGTTGAAGCGGCGGCCCTAAAAGCCTCTCCCGGGAGACGCAGGGTGTTTAGTTGGAGGGCTGGCCGACTGTTGCCGCGCTGCCGCCTGGTAAATGCTAAGTGTTTACATTGTTTTGAGCTGGATTCAGAGATGTGGAATCTGCGGGGCATATCAAAGCACTATCAAAGTATTTGTTTCCCTCTGAAGACAGTGCATGTGAAACACGATGGAATCTAATAAATACAGCATGTGCTTTGTATTCATGAGGAACAGCATATGGACCCTAAAGTAGTTCAGCTATGACAAAAGCACATGCTTCACATTATTCATTTGGAGAAGACCTCACAATAAAAATACAGTTTATTTCAAGTTTGATTTTACTGAAATATCTCCAGCCATTGCTTCTGTCGTTTATGACCACATTGGACCAAAGTAATCGCTCGGAAGCTGCGACATGGGGACGTCACTGAGAATGGGTCAACCAACATTTAAACAGGCATTTAAAGACATTTAATATCTGAAGAATAGGTTTGCATTGCTCGATCTTGCTACATCTAAAACAAAGTGGCACAAAAATGTCATCGAGCAACTTTGAACAGTTCCAAGATGCCATGACTTTTTCTCAATGTATGTTTTCTGAAGCTTTGAATTCACAAAAATAAAAATACAGAAGATTTCTAAGTGGCCATATTATACATCATCACCAATTCATGTAAATACAAATACAAATGTGCAATGTGTCTATTGTGCAATGTTTAATAGATCAGAGCTGTACCTAAATGAGTTTCAAAAGGTCAATATCTTAATGCGTTCTGATAATACCGTCTTCATGCGGTTCTCATAATGCGATCTTTCCTTAATATGGTTAAAAATAGGTTCCCCTTCCGCTCTCTAAACAAAAACACACCTGGCTGCACTCAGGTGACGTCTATATATAACGTTGACGCCCCCTGACATCATTGCGTCATCAAAACAGAGCGAATCCAACAGACAGGTAAAACACAAATCATATAATGGCATTATATCTACAATCTACATATATTGATATTTATTATATTAGCGATGTTGTATTTTAGCACTGTAAAGCCAGCTGTACCGTTTTGACAGCAGCAGTAAATAAGTCAACCTTGTAAATTGGCACAGGCCATTGTAAAGGTTGCCAACCCCGCTCTATGGGATGTGATATTTGGTTTATTTTCCATCATTTACAGCGACTTAATCAAGCAAATGCATTACATAGTAAATTGACTGTACATGTACTGTATATCTCTTTTCTAGTCATAGCATAGCACTCCAACCCTACATGACATCATGTCACGCCCATTCATACAGGGGCCACCATCAGGACTAACTAACCTTTACACACATTCACACACCGCATGCGGGGTTAAGTGTCTTGCTCAAGGACACATCGACATGCACCAGCGGAGCCGGGGATCAAGCCGCCGATCCTCTGACTGAAGGACGACCCTGCTCTACCACTGAGCCACAGTCACCCCATTATTGATCTGATTATGAACACGAACAATGAAGCTACATGTGAGGGTGTGGCACACCGCTGCGGCGGCTGTAGGCGCTGCTAGAATCCTGTCGGTAGTCGTGTGGAATCAGCATACAACCTTTGATCACCAACTGGTACGTAGCTTCAAATATGATGGAGATGGGATGGGTTTTGATTCTCTCCACGTTGACATTTCTGGGAAAAGCATATGTTTTATAAAGAACTAGTTATCTATATTATAATATATTACACACAATGTTAATATCACGGAGCATTATTTAGAAAAGAACGCCTTCTTGCAGTCAGTGTATGCCAACAAATTTAACATGAGAATGTTCCGGACGCAGTTCAGAAGGACTGGCCATCTGAACCCTGTCCTTCTTAAACCTGTGAATGTCCTTTGGTATGTATTGCATGTCCTGCTGTCCACACGGTCCACTGTGTGTTTCCCACAGAGATACAAACTGTTACAGGATGATTGGAAATGATATCAAGGTTTCCGTGCCTCTAAAAAACCATTTGCTACTACAATCAGATGCCTTACAGGTTCAGAGGTCAGGCTCGGTGGCATCTGCTTTCACCCAACAAATTGGCAACATTATTTCTTTTGAACTCACAGGTCAGCGTTCAGCCTGCTCCTCAAAAGAACTGCACCAGAACATGTCCACCCACCGTCATGCACAGAGAGAACGCTGGGCTCCTGCAGGGATGTCACAACATAGCACAGATGGCAGCAAAACATATGATAACCAAAGAAATGAAAGTTAAATATGAGATAAAAAGATTGGCTACTGATGTGTCCACATATGTATCAATTTTCATAGACTCTTTTTTGTGATGAAGATAATGTTAACTGGTTGGCTATACAAAGAGCCGGGAGGTGACCCAGAGTGACCGTGTGAGATATTAATGTTCACGTAGCCAGTTAACTGATCGTTTCTGGCTAATTACAAGTAAATTAATGTATTTCTAAAGAAGGCGTATAACTTTTGTCAAGCTAATTGTTTGCAATTTTCTTTTAATTACGGACTAATTATTGTGAAATTAACATCCAAGTGGTACTTTATTGGGTTACCAAAAAATGGTTTCTGCTTACAGTTGGTGAAAGCTGTGCTGTGACCTGCAGGCATGTGTGGATGACTGAACGGGCCTACAGGCCCGAGGGGTCATGCGTTTGACCCTGACCACTGACAATCACTAATAACAGCCCGGATAGGGAGGCACTTGTCTTCGCTCTCGTTTCTTATTCCTCAAGTTATTAGGATATGTTGCAAAATGTTACAGTATGTAATACCAATTTCATAATCCTAGGGGACAATTCCATGTGTCAAGTTTGTCATTCATCAGGGAAGTAATTTAAAAAAAATCAATAACACAATTCTCAAAATCGGTTGTTACCATGTATAGTTCATCTTCTGCTGCTTCACACACTAAACTACAGTTTTGATGAATCACAATCCAATTTGTTTTTATACGCAGTCAAATCAAGTCAATTTTATTTAAATGTATGGCCCAATATCACAAATCAAACATTTGAAAAAGGAAATGGAGGAAAACTCAGGATGCAATAGATGTTGTGTGTCTAGAATAACCAACATAATAAAACCACAGCGTACACAATCCTTTTGACGAAATGGCACATATCGTCCCGGTCTTGGGTTTTGATTTGGTTTGTTTCTTGTTTTATTTTGAATTCCCCTGCCTCTTGTGTCCCGTGTTCACTTCACTGCCTTTGTGTGTTTTCCCGCCTGTGTGGTTGTTTGCCCCGCCCCTGACTGAATCCTCCTGTGTATCTAAAGCCTGTCCTCCGGTCTCAGTGTTGGTGCATCTGTTAGGATTACTGCTTTCTTCTCTGTTATGCGACCTGCTCTGCAATCTGCTCAGACGTTCCCTGTTTCTACTTTTCCTGTCCTGTCCTGCTCTGCTGCATGTATCTCTTGATTACCTGATCCTGTCTTAGTTTCCTTTGGATTTTGTGTTACTCCTTTTTGGACTCCCCTGCTCTGTTAGTTTAGTTTGTTTTGGACATCTTAGTTCCTTCTGTGGACGATGTACGGAGAGGAGAGGCTGAATCTCCTGAAGGATGGCGATCCAGATCCAACATGTGGAATGAAGCACAGACAGGAGAGAGAGGTCTGAGGACAGCTGCTTTTCCAGCACCCAGTTAAGAGTTTTTTCCAACATTCAAATGCACACCTGTACCTTAATGTGGAATTACATTCCCAAAAACATCCAGTAGTTCATAACGTTGATGCACTAAACACCCTCAGATGACTCCTGATAGGTGAGTTTATGGCGCGCTCATGACTCAATATTATCACATACATTATTCCTGACAGATTGTACATTCCAGCTGAACAGGAAGTCGCCTGGCATCCTCCCGTCCCTCCCCTGTGTCACACACGTCATCCTGCTGACATCCTGGCTGAACTGATGCTAATTGACAGGTGACTGCGCACACAACAGATGAAAGCTCCTTTCTTTCCCTCTTACAGAGGAACTTTGCCGTGTAAAGTGGAGACTTGTCGAACAAAGGCATATGCCAATCGCATTAAAGGTCAGTGGGAAACAACCAAACAGGAGCAAATGATGTCCTTAAATCTGTTGGAAAAGCAAGGTAGATGAAGGACTTGTATGCTATCTCACAATCAGTGGCGGCTGGTAGACATTTTTTTGGGGGGGGCGCAGTTGGGCGGCGCGGTTTAAATAGCACTCCACAATGAGAAGAAAAGAGGTTTGGAGTAGAATATTCTAAAAAACAAAGCTTTATTTCAAGAAAACACAGTGCTCAACACTGTCCAATAACAACTATCAACAAACTGTAACTTTGGGCATGAGAGGTTCAGAGCAGAATGGTTTAAGAAACATTCAATGTGGTGGCCAGAGCAACTTCAGGGAATACATTGACGTCGCATTCAAACTGGGGGCCCTGCAGTAAGGTGGCACTGGTGAGGTGGTCTTTGAAGGCAAAGCGTTCCCTGGTGTGTCCAAGTATGGTGTCACAAACCTATAGATAAATATATATAGAGAGAGACAGACAGATAAGTTGTGGCGAAATATCTACTACAAACAGGCTTCATACTACAGACAAAACACTATGTTTTGTGTGTCTTGATGGCTCAGCAACATAGACAAAAGGCCAGGAGCCACCTTGATGCTCTAGCCTGGAGCGCGCGCACACACACACACACACACACACACACACACACGGTTGAATTTGTATTTTAGATAAAGTTATAGTCTGATATGATATCCACCCAAATCTAACAATGTCCAACATGTGTTCTGCTGTGGGAAAGATAAAACATTAAACTCTAACAGGCATCTGCTGATTTTGACACTCACCTCTGCAGCAATCCTTCAAGCTCATCTTCCTTCATAGCCGGCGCTTCCTCGGCTGCTCAGAGCCACTGCTTTGCTACACACTGAGCCTCCAGCTAACAGCTCCGGTTAGCATGTAGCTTGAGGAGAAGCTCCGGGTGTACGTCCTCCCGCGGTCAGTGCTTTGCTGCTGAATTTTTAAATCCGGACGTTCGGGTCCCAACTCTTTCAGCCTCTTCTTGTCAACATCTGATCGTGGATTGAAAGGTGTTTCGCGTAGAGATACCACAGAGTTTTCAGTCGCCATACTAACATAATCAAAGGCTCTGCTAGCTGTGTTGCTCACCCCATAGCTATATGGGGTGTGAGGGAATGATAAAGGTCTCTGATTCGACGAATAGTCCAACCACGTTGCAATAAGAAACGATGTCATTGGCTAGGGCGCAGATTTGTGCGCCCGAAGATTCACGTTTCATCCGCCAATGAGAAGCTGTCCTTGCCGCAACGAGGGTGAAATGTTTGTTCGCTGCCATAGACACACATTGGGCCGGCATCCCGACAGGGGGAGGGGCTTTTCTCAGTGATGATGAATGGCGATATATTATATTTGGTATATCTTAAGTGGTTGTTGACAGGGGCTTACGGTCTCTCACACACATTTAGCGCGTCAACACGGTATATTTCTTATTTAAATTATTTGGTATATAATGTTTTTTGACAGTATATATTATTTATTTATTTTCTTCTTTTTTTTTTCATCGCAAAATTTTAAGAGGGGCGGCGCCCTAGCGCCCTCTATTGACGCACCGCCACTGCTCACAATCCTTTGATAGCGTCAGTTCAACCTTTTTCTTCTTCAACTTACAGGGTGCTACAGCAGAAAGATTTAGCTTGAAGTTGTGGATGAACATAAGGCAATATTTCAACCTGGTATTAACATGATAGTTTCTAGGTTTAGGCAACAAAATCAGTTGGTTAGCCTTTGCAAAAGATTGTGGTTTTGGATTAAATCAACTACTTTTTTGTTTTAATTGAAGTGCATTAGCCTGGTGTGTCCCAAACACTCCATTTATTGACGTTGTTGTCATATTTCAATATGATTAGCACGAGACTGGTTGAAGGTCTAACACCAACCTATTTCTGCCTGGTAGTTGTGTTTTTAACTTAAGGGCACAGGGAGCCCTAAATAAATGTAATAACACGGTTTGTACATTTTGGACCAGTGCAGCACATATCAGTTGATGGGTCAGTCTGCAATGTTAGGGATTCGTGTGATGATCCGCCTTAAAGCTCTCCATCGTTAGGATGGACAAATCTGCTGTTAATCAACCCAGTACTTCCTCCAGCGTGTTTCCAGTCTGTTCAGAAGTGGCAACCAAGCGATCAAGTGGCTTAAAATATCGCTGATGGCATAAATAGAATTTATGCACTCATTAAACAGTATCTTCCTTTGAAGTTATTTCAGCCTTAACTGTTGGAGTTCCTGAAAAGTTTGTGGATCCTACTTCTGTTCATAATAGAATAATTAAACAAGATCAGGTGGCATTGTCGCTGTTTAACCTTTTCTTTTCCTTAAAAAAAAAAGAAAGAACATTTCGACATTTCCAGTCCAAGAGTAGAAAAGATCCATACAAACATTGTTACACAAACTTTATAACTCAAACTAAATCTGTCCTCTCGTAGTATTGGAGCTTACATGTATGCAACTGTAGAGGGCTAGATGAAAATGAAGCTCTAGCGTAAGTTTAGTCAGAAGACCATACTCTTGCATGCATAAGCCCGTCATTTATTTCTCATAAATGAGACATTTCTCATTATTTACCTGCCATTTCTCGGAGCTGTCAATCATGACACCAGCTGTGTAGATCAGCTGGTCTCCTCTATCCAATAAGCACAACGAAACAATGACATCGTTAGCCTGTCATCCCTCTGCTGTCTCTTTTAAATATGACTGTCTCTCTACCTTCAGTAGATGTATGCTGCTGTTTTGTTCAGATCCATCAGATCCATCAACTCATATTTCTATCAGCCTCATCAGACACCAGGTCTGGACTCCACGGGGGGATTTATCTTGCTGCTGATCGGGGCAGTCGGCCCTCATTTACAAATCTCCCTGTAGAGTCCAAGCGTCAAAGACTCTGTCAAGACTTATCATCACATATCATCCTGACGTATGATTGGTTAGTTGTGGTTTCCTTCGTTGGTTGTATTGGTCGAGTTAAGACATGAGGAGTAAGATTAGTTAGATTAAGGTTAGGAATATCAGAGTAAGCAAATCAGAGGCAGAGAAGAGCCGGTCATGCCTTCGCCATTGGAAGAAAATAAGAATTGGGAAGGCCCTATGACGTCATTAATTGCCATATACTTCTGTTTTTTTGCAGAGAGTGTGTGTAGGTTCGGCGCAATGAGCCTTTGGAACAATGGCTGTTTGTTTTTGGGGATAACAAGCTGTCAGGCAAATGGGCTTTTGGTCCAATGCGACATATTTCAAACCGTTGGGGTTGTGGAATACATGGCAGCATTTTAACTAGCTATTTCAAGTTCAACGTGAGTTCAGAATGTTAGCATTTTAAGATTTCGCCGATTAAAACTGAACCCAAAGTACAGCTGAGGCTGATGGAAATCTCGTGGCTTTTGTAGGGTATTTGGTCATAAACTGAAGCGTTGGTCAATTCATGTGATATGTGAAAACATTGACCTGCTTGTGGCGCTTAGAAGAAAAAGTCAGTAGGCTTCACCTTCTAGGGACCATGAATATCAAGACTCACCGTTATTACAGTTTGCCAACAGAACCTCCCGACACTAGCATCAGTGGCTACTGTTAACAAGCCAGCTGCACAACACCACAAGCAGAGAAGACAGAATTACCAGAAATCCTTGTGCCTCGACACTACTAGGGGATTTTGCCCAACACTGGCTGATATCAAAGGCAATGACACATTACCCATAATGGCATTTAGTCATGGGGAAGTGCCAGTAGAAAAAATATAGCAATTTAGACAAATATACATGGTACCATTTGTGCGTTAGGAGCACACAAACAGCAAAATACTGCAGCCGGTTTCCAGCAGCCGATCTGCAGTCCATAACAATGCAGGGCCGTTTGATTGGCAGCCTGGGAAGACCTGTCATCCTGAAATGCTCTGCTGTGAGCGTTTCCTCTCAGACTTCCTCCTGACAGTGTCCATGCCAATGTCAAACTCATTAAGCAGACATGTTGATGGCCACCTCGGACTGAAACTGATACCTTTGTTGTGCAGACAGCCTCACATTCAGCCTCCCAGACACACCGGCTTCACCCCGAGGACAGCCAGTAAGTGGAGAGGGACAGCAGGGGCCTCTCTTTGTCTGAGCTTTCTCTCCTGTGCCACACCAAACTGTAATCCCATATCTGTTGATAACAACACCCACACCCACATTAAACTCTCACTGAATGGGGAAGTGACCTGGTGACCTGATGAGATGAGATGCTTTGAATTATTAAGTTGTCTTTTCAGAGGCCAGACACACACACGGGGACACAGCAGGATGTTTTCTGACTGACTGGACAGGTCTCCTCCTTTCACCAGAGCACTGAGGGCGTCTCATAAGGTCAGAACAGTGCCTCTCTGTCTGTGAACGCACCGTTCACACCGCCCTGCATTGCTAAATGCTTCATAGAATACTTAGCAAGTGGGAAATGAGTTGTTTGCTTTTCCACATAATTCCAGAGGGGAATAGAAAGTGTCACCTCTGTGATAGAGTTGAAATGCACTTTTTGTTTCAATGCCCATTATATCACAATCCTAAATAAAGCATTTTCCTTTGAATGTCTGCAGAATGTCCTGTTATGCTTTCTGGCTCTGATGAATGTTGACTTGGAGATCTGTTTGTGTACAGACAAAGTGTTTCATCTGGCTGTGTGTTAAATGCCTCCCAGCAGCGTAGGAGGGCGCTTTATGTTTGATATGTTAAAGGGCCAGTCAGATGTGCCTTAGTTATGTTTTACAGCGATAATGTGGAGGATGGATTGTGTTCGTATTACCTTTGACTTTTGAATGTTTGACTTTGTTGGACATGCATGGGGGTGGATTGTATTTGTTCTTTCACTCATTATGTTATTGCTCCTGCGGGCTGTGCACCATCTGTGTACATCACACTTTAAACTGGGGCTGCACGGTGGTGTAGTGGCTAGCACTGTCACCTCACAGCAAGAGGAGCCGGGGTTCAGATCTCGGCCTGGGTGGGGTTCGGATCCCAGTCTGCCAGGTCCCTCTGTGTGGAGTTTGCATGTTTTCCCCGTGTCAGCGTGGGTTCCCTCCGGGTTCTCCGGCTTCCTCCCAAAGACATGCGGCTTAGGTTAATTGGACTCTAAATTGCCTGTAGGTGTGAATTGTTGTCTGTCTCTATATGGGCCCTGCAATAGTCTGGCGACTTGTCCAGGGTGAACCCAGCTTGGATCAGCTCCAGCCCCCCGCGACCCAAACAGGACAAGTGGTTTGGATAATAATGAGAAATGAACATTCCTGACCCTTTTTACTGCCATTTCCTCATCCCCTCAAATGATCCCAGACAATTTGAAGAGATTGCTTTATGTTGAATACTTTATAAATGAGACCAACTAAATGCATTTAGTCAGAGTTAACATCCCTCTCCTTATGCCAAGGTCCTGTCAAATGTTGCATTTAAGGGAGAAAAACTTAAAAAAAAAAATCTTCAGAGAAGTTACAAATGAAACATCATAGATTAAACCAATCTGAAGTACTGTAAAACCAGCCCAAACTAATGGTAAACCCACTTTAGGGGCCCACAGTGGGGCTAATATGTCAGAAGTGGAAGTGAAATTGTGTCAAGAGCAATAATACTTCACTGAGAGTAAAGATGACAGGAGCAGAGAACGGAGAGTGCATGCTCCTAACCTGCTAATCCCCTCCGCCCCATGGGAGGCTGCCTCCCAACATCTGGCTCCAACGCCATCCAGCAGGCGGCCGCTTCATTCCTCTAATGGGACTGGCCTGCACACTGCCAACAACAGTCGGCTGTGCTGTGTCCATGCGGCCCTGTGACCCGCAGCGCTGACACACACACACACACACACACACACACACACACACACCGGCTGAAGAGATCGGAGTAGAAACCACATACTCTATCCTTGGGTTAAATGAGGAAACCACAAAAATGGGTTGTACATTTTGTAACATTTTGCTGACAAAAACACACACATCATGACAGAGAGAGAAGTTTCCAAGATTCTAAATATACTGTTTGTTTTATGCATTCACATTCTCATACACTCTTTCTGCCTGCTTCCATCTAAACAAACAGACACAGACACACACTTTCTTCAAAAGAGGGAACACACATGAAAGTGAGCGCCAAGAGGAAGCAGAACTTTGCAGCAGGGCAATTTATCTCTCAGACTGAAGAAGAGGTAAAATGTAGAAAGAAGAAATACCTTTTTTCATAAAAGGGGAGAAGACAGGCATCAATGACAGCCACAGCAACTCAACTTTGAACTTTAATCACATTCATTTGGAGGAGAACTTAAAGACGTAAAGACAGCACTTCAAGGATTAAAAGATTATGTATTCACCGTATGCACCACAAAATGCTGCGGTAGCTCACAGTGCATCAGTAGGAAACAACACAATTCTCAGGACAATATGGCCGACATCTAATTAAAATCAAAACTTCATCAGGGAAACATTGTCCATAAACTTTATGAAGCATCATTGATGTAAACAGAGTCCGCCTGCTTTCGTCCCTCTGGAGTCCTGCACTGTCATGAGCAGCTTAATCTGAGACTCCAGCAACAGTCAAAGACCTCGAGCTGCTGGTTAGCCTGAATATGTTTTCAGCCAGACATTAGCCAGGACCAGACTGGGTGTTGGAACAACCCTGTCTCCTAAAAATGACGTTCCCCCAGAACTAACAGGCATTCTCAATTACGTTTGATCAGAAACGTATCTCCTCCCTGATTATGTTTGTGTTTGACGTATTACAAATACGTTGATTATACACATTCTTGTTTTATTGTTTTTATGTTTGTGTTTGACGTATTACAAATATGCTTATAGTCGTGTGTTTGTGTTATCGTTTTCTTGCTTTCCCGCTGAATTTAAGCATATAAAAAAAAAAAAAAAAAAAAAGGATTCCCTCAGTAGCGGTAAGCGAAGAGGGGCGGGGTGAGGCCGGTAACGGAGCCGGTCTGAAGACCGCTTGCCCGCCGTTGTGAGGCTGGTAACGGTAACGTTTTTTTCCTCCGCAGAGTTTCGAAATTAAAACATGCTTAAATTCAGCGGGAAAGCAAGAAAACAATAACACAAACACACGATTAGAAGCGTATTTGCAATACGTCAAACACAAACATAATCAGGGAGGAGATACGTTTCTGATCAAACGTAATTGAGAATGTGTTTTAGTTCTGGGGGAACGTCATTTTTAGGAGACAGGGTTGGTTGGAATAGCCTTCGGTTACCTTCCATCTCCTCTCTTTCGACTCCGCTGTCTGGGGCATGTCTGGCTGGGTGGTCGGTCGTGGGCTGTGATTGTCTCACGGTCCCCTCTCCACGAATGAGTCCAAACCACACACTTCTGTCTCCAATTTTGATGAGTGAATTCTGTAATATGCCATAAGTGCTCCAGTAATAATAAAGAGACAAAAATGTAACACAATCCATGGGAGCTGCGGGCCGCAGCATGAACTTGGGCTCATTTTGAGTGACCGCATCTAATATACATTTGCTGGTTCTTTCTCTCCCACAATTAGAGCACAGAAACTACAGTTCATAGATATGTCTCATCCATTCATATGTTTGTTCATTTGGGCCTCCATCCACAATCTCCTACAGCTGATTAGACTTGGATGAAACTTGGGAAATGAAGTATAGAATTACCGCTTCAACATGTTTGTAAAGTTCACTGATTGGACCAGTGGAAGAGTTGGTAGTTATTAAACCAGTCCATTGAGTCACTGACGAGAGGAAAGCATCATTGGTCGGGGCGTTGTTCTGTATGTTTGGCTTTTTTGCTCAAAACTCAAAGCCTGTAGTGATGGGTGAGATTTCTAAAAAGGTTTATTTTATGTTTTAGTTATTGAAGGAATATCAACAATTAATGAGTCATTGTTTTTCAAGTGACAAGTTCATACCCCAGGACCCAATAGGTAGGACTTAAGGCCTACGACAAGATTGATAAGGCATAAATCAGGTCCAAGTCAACATTGGTACAGCCTTAGGTCTTTTCTGTCTTGACCTGGGATCTGACTAAATCAAGTCCCAGGTCAAGATGGGCAAGTCCTAAATCAAATATCATGTCATGATACGTAAGACCATATTTGAGTTACTTGAGAGCCCAGTGCATTTCACAGAGACACTAAAGAGTATCAGACGCTGAGGGACGAGACAAGACGCCCTGGGAATGAGACCAGGAATGAGACCAGGCTGGATCAGCATCTTCCAGCACCAACATATTTATATTTCCTATCTGCTCTGCCATAAAAAGCACTGATCAAAGCAGATAGTCATATAAAAGAGTATATTTAGGGATACCTTGGTCAGTATCTAGTTTACATTACCTGAACTGTCTAACATGCATGACATAACACACAACACATTTGTTCATTTAACATATTCGTTTTCAGTATTGGTTCAAATAAAAAACTTCAGTTAGGGATGTATATCGATGATTTGAGTACATTTTGACTGAGACTGGTGTAATTTCTCCTCTAGTTATTCTCAGTTGTGTGTTTTGTGTTTAGCAGCAGGTCCCTGGTGTCCTCGTGTATCCCTCTTGGTTCGCTGCCACCTGCGACAGCTGTTCCTCTCTGCTGACGCAGTTTGTGTCTGACAAATGTTATCGGTACATTCCAGGTTGTTTCCTTTGCTCCATTAAAAGATGTTGCTCTTTACTGGTTGATGGTCCTGCGACTCTGACATTGTCTGTTTAGTGTCGTTGGTTGTTTGTCTGTTTGACTCTGTCGACTGAAGTTGGTGCTTTTGTATATGTAATACACTTATCTCTCATGTTGGTGTGTTAAGTGCAGAGCTGGATTCAGGATTTGGTTAGCGTAGCTTAGCTTAGCATAAGGCCTGTAAGCAGGAGGAAACAGCTAGCCTGGCTATGTTCAACGTTAAAATACACCAAACAACAACATCTCTAAATCTCACTCATAAACACGTTAAATATTGTTTGTGGTTGTTTGGGGAGTTACATCTTGGAACTATCTTTTGCCCAAGCACAGATAGTTATGAGGGAATAGTCTGGCAATCAGCTGCCTTGTGTAATAGGCACGTTCTTGAAGGTAAATAACGCATTGAAGGGCGAGCTTCAACGCATTATTCAATACAATGATAATTCCTGGATACATTTTGGGCAGCGCTTTTAAACTTTTGGTAATTTACAGAACATCCTTGAGGAAAAACTAAAAGGAGGGCTCTCATACGCGCTCCAGAGGCTTTTCCACCTTCAGCCCTGCCTGGTTTCTGCTCAGCGGCACCAGGGGAGCTGGTTGGATCCTAATCAAAGGCAGAAGAGGCTGCAGGAGAGTGCTGGGTCACAGGTGTCCTGGAAGAAAGAAGTGTTTCTGTGTCGCGGGGAAGAACCCCCGAGCACAGTTTACATTTCAGAGTGGCAGGGTTCAAACCAGTCACCCCCTGCTGTCATCTCTATTCATCCACTGTGGAGCGGCACCATTATATGGTTAGGGCCTTTATTCCCTCACTGCCGGCTCTCCTGTGAGGAAATACAAGGGCTTGGTCTGTGTTTAAACAAAGGAGATTCCCGTGGTCATTATCGGTTTGTATTTTCTATTGATTTTAGAGGGAAACGTTTGGAAATATTCAAGAACAAAACCCTGTAATATTTCGAAAGAAGAACTAAAGGAATATAATGTTTTCCCACTGTTTCACATAGAGCTGCGTCTCTCTGCAGAGGAGGTAAATACAGGCTCTCTCCACTATTTGTAGTATCAGCAGTCGGCAGTTCTCTCCTTACGATCTCATTTAGCTCAGAAGCAAAATGAGATGTAATTCAGCCAGAAACTAGGAATCTTTTTTCTAACGACATTGATTTGATTTGGCCGGCGCTAAACGCCTCCACCTCGGCCGTATCTGAGAGTCTGGGCTTTATTCAAATGATCCCCACATACATTAAGAGGATTTTAGCTGCCTTCTCATCCACAAGGAAGGCCCCGAGCTGCAGGTGAGATTGGATGTGACTGCATGATAATGGAAGCACTAATGCAATGACAGCCAGATTCACGCCACGCAAAGGTTGCGGCACAGGCAAATTCTTAATCAGCTCAAAATGTCAGAGAGCTAACCTTGGGTCCAAATAAGGGCGTATCCAGGCATCAGGAGGCAGACCACGTCAGCCGGCTGAGGAGCCAGGAGGAAGGGGGCTGCTGGGTCACAATCAGCAGCCAAACTTTCTTTGAAACACCAGATGAATGTCAGACTGCACCATCCATCGTGACAGGCTTGGCAAAGCTATTCCATTTTCTATTCAGTTGTGTTGCCCTTAACCTCATCAGCCCGCACGTACCCCTATAGGGGTACGTGCGGGCTTCTACAGGTGTTCTACAGCTCATATGACCTTGATATGAATACCAGCCCCTATTGTCCTTGATCTCTAAAGAATCAGCAACTCCTTGCCTTTAAAAATAAAAAAATAAAAAAATATATTTTTTTTTTAATTTTCTGCATAAATTTGATCAAAAGTCAAGAATCTGATCAAAAAATTAGTCCTCGGTCGCTCCCCAAGTTTTTTGAATTGTATTTTTGGTGACTTCCCATCATGTCCCAAAGTAATACTGCACCTCTTTAGAAAGATTAAGACCTAAATCATCCAAATATGCAATAATAATCACAATAAACACAAGCAATTACATGTTTTCAAGCCTTTCCAGTCCAAAATTCATGTTTTTCGGTTCAGAAATAAAGAAATTAGCCTTTTTTACATAAATCTTCGTCGCACCATAATGAACCACTAGTTGAAATGACCGTCTGCTTCCGCTTGTGTCATCTGACGCGGTTTCAGATGCCTTTGAGGAACGACGAAACCGTAGGACCTCAAAACGCGGAGGAAAAAAAAAATGAAATATAGCCGTTGCTTTCTCGCAGCTCACGACGTCAATACTTTACACACAGTGATCCCAGTCTCCACGGTTACATACGTGGTACTCTTTTCGAAATCCGTCGTTGTTAGGGGTACTAAATTAGCTAAATAGTGAAACGTTATAATCGCTCAGTCATATTGAGGAGCTTTACTTTATTACGTAATTATACAAATATAACGATCTTTTTTGTTAAATGTAGTCCATCGTTTCTCTTCTCAAAAGGGTTTAGAGTACTTTAGCCGTTTCAATTTATTAAATCGGACCTGTGGTTGATGATTTAGGAGCGTTTGTGTAAAACTAAAAAGAACTTCCTCATTATCGAAAAATCGGGTGGGGGGGCTTCGTGGGCTCGGGCGGATGAGGCACACAATGTGTGGGACCTAAGATCTGGCCACTCGCTCCAAAGTATGGGGAACATTTCCCCTCTCTTACTGGGTACACACAATCTATATTTAGTTAAATACATGGAATAAAATCCAACTATTAACAGCAGGGCAAGAATACAAAATAATAAAAATACCTGCTGAAACTCAGAGCCAGTCAAAGGTGTGTACCGGGTGTGTGTTTCCTGTGTTACGGTCCATCGAATAAAAGCACCACCTACTGACCTGTCCTAGCTCGCTGCATGGTTATTAGAAAATATTACACAATATCAGAAGTCAAAGTCATAATCCAGGCTAAAAGCAACACAGTGTAACCTGCCAAATGCCGAAAGGACAAAACGAATATGAATAAATGAAATGGACTGTGTGAATGGGTAAATTAGCAGGCTTACAATATCACTGCCCCATTTAGCAGATCTTACTCTCATTACATGTGTGTGTTATTCATGTGCTTGCATGTATTCCTCTGGCATGTATGGAAATATTTTAGCCTTCTTCTTTCAGCTGCAACCCTGGGCGGTGTGAAATGGACTTTGGAGAAGAAGAAAAAATGAATAGGCGACAGTTATTCACAGCGGTAGGTAGACTCATATATCATCAGTAGGGCTGGATCAGATATTTTGAGTAATGTGAAGTCCATGTCTTTATTTTGAGTCAAACTAAAGTCTTGTAGGTTCCTTAGAGGCCGGATGGTATCAGCAGGAGGGGAACAGAGATAACAGATTCAACAACATTCAGCCACAAAGACAGACAGAGAGAAGTCAAGAGGAGCAAAGTGATCTCACAGAAATAGAATAAATAACCAGCCTTAACACACACCTCTTACGTAATAAGTGAAGATTACGTGCCGCAACCACAGAGATCATTTATTTAGCACGCAATATATATATATATATATATATATATATATATATATATATATATATATATATATTCATTCATTCAATCTATATTTTCTGAAACTGTGGACAGTCTTTTCCACCGGCTGTAACATCCTCAGCGTGTTGGCAGCGGTGAAGGCGTCCTCTCCTGGGGGTCGTGGTCACCCTGTGATGAGCGGCTGCTCGCTTCATTACGCTGGGGTCAGCCTGTCTCTCACACACACACACACACCAGCAGGATGACCTTTCTGTGGACGCAGCAGTGGTGGAGATAAGAGCTGAGGTGCATTCGCATATCTTTGTTCACACGCTAGTTCTGCAATCCAGGTTTTCAGCGAGCTCTTGGAACACATGATATGTAAGCTTTGGATAATAAAATACATTTTAAAAGAGATGTGATTAACTTTACAGCCTGTTCTACCTCCATACGACAACACACCAATAGGGCTGACATACACTTCCACATACACAGAACAGTATGCTGCCTAATAGTGAGGTCATCATGTTGACAGTGAAGTCCACCGTATGTTTGGCATTCAAGTGCTGTTGCTAGGTGAAAAAAAAAAAACAGGTGTCAGTCACCTTGTACGCTTTTCAGAATAATGAATGGGTTTGTGTTTTTCTTATAGATATTTTTTGCATCTTAACGTTACAAACAAACTGAAAGGAGGTTGCAGAGTCTGTAGGTTCTGCAGTGTGACATGTTCCCCAGAGGAACGGAACATTTGAGAGGTGTGCAGTTCCCAGAGGGGTTGAAATCAAATCCTTCACAGTTGATTGGACCGCTAAACAGTGGGCAGGCTTAAAATGCATGGCGATACGGAGCCACAGAAGGCACACACACACACACACACGTAGTTTCACATCAGAACATGGCCCGAGGATGTGATCGAAGGCATTTTTCATTTCATCTCAACGTTTAAAAAAAAAAAACATGAAAAATAAAACACATGAACGCAGCACAGAATGCCCCACAATGTTAATGGGTGTGAAACGTACTCGAGCCCATCTGCTTGTCTTGTGTCTTTGTCCCCACTCATGGCCCAGGAACACGGCGGTGGCTTTAAGCTCCGCGGCGCTGCACGTTGTGATTGGACGGGAAAAAGTGGAGACTTAAACATTTGGAAGACTGAAGGCGGCCTGAGCCACCTTGGAATCTATCCATCCTTGTACACACACACACACACACACACACACAGGAGTGGAATTGGAGCCATGAGATAAGCGGGGGAAGATCCAGCTGATCTTCAGATTCCGGCTGCAGATTAGAAGAGTTTGAACCTCAGCGCGGCCGGAGCACAGCCTCAGCCTGCTGCACCTCCGATAACAGCGAGGAGGAGATGAGATGAGGAAGATGGGGCATGAGGGGTTAAAAGTGGAGGTAAACTCAGCAAAGAGGGGAGTATGATGGGAGCCGTTTGGCCAGACACATCACACTTGGAAGAAGGGAACTGAGTCAAGGACCATGGGAGAATGAATACAGCAGGTGCTTCACACCCAGCTTGTCTTTGGCTCCTCATTAAGATCATACTTGTCATCAAAGCATTCTGTTGGGCCAACAATCTCATCATGGCAGACAACAACTCTGCTTGCTTCTTGTGTGCATGTTAATGGCAGAAAGGGCCGTCCATCACAGGAGACAGGCCAGAAGGAAGCACGAGGCGGTGAAAAGGGGAACGTTTATTAGACAGTTCAGTACGATGAAATGGTTATTCTGGTTTATTACATTCTATTTTGTTGTGTTGGTTATCATTTCTATCAGTTATGGACACATTGTGCTCGCCAAAGTAAATGCTGGAAACACAGGCAGAGTAAACCTTTTATTTCAGAAGGTTAACTCTTGGAACACTGAGGTCATTTTCAGTCGATTTGACATCATTTCTTAAATTCACCTTTTTTAAACTTTAGTGTCTCTGTGCACTTTCATATAAGATACATACCCATGTTTTACATCATGAATTGCAGAACAATCTCAGCTCTCTATATAATGAGGCACCATTGTCATAAGGAAAAAGTGTAAAGAGATAATATGACTCTGAAGCTGAAAAATGGAATCTCGATTTTTTGAAATTCTTCATATTTCGTGTGAAAACATAACTTTACTCAGGTGGTATATACTGTAGGCTTTGGTGATGGAAATTGGTTGATTTAACCAAATGTTGACGGACATATGATTCAACAAATCATAGAGAAGGACTCCGTCTGACGAGAACTTTTTTTAGCCCGCGTCATATGACACGCCGATGCCCCTAACTCTTGCCTGATGATGTTAAAATGTTGCAGGGCTAAGGCAGCGGAAGCAGGAAGTCTCCTCTGTCAGCCAGATGTAAAATTATATGTCTGCGATGTATTATCGCGACGCTATGAATATTTTAGAAACGTAGAGAGTGTCATACCGCGAGACCGTGGCCCCCATGGACATAGGGTTAAACTACAAATGAACACACTCAATCACGAAAACGTCCTCAATGAACAAAAAAACCTAATGTTAGGCATAGGAGGGCCGGGCATCACTACCTCATCAAAAGGAGCCAGTACATTGGAGTATTGAAACGATTACTGCATCAATCCTTTTTGTGCTCAGATATAAATAAAAAAAACACGACTAGTATGGTTTTGCTAGCAGCCAATCAGAAGCACATCGTGACAAATTGAAGAGCTGTACAGGTTTACACAGAAAGCAATGAGTGCATCTTCTGCTGCCGTGTACAGTCCTTCTGTCAATTCATCGACTAGTTGGTCAGCAGGAAACCGGTGGACAACTTTCTTTCTTTATTGTCATTTGGCCTGCTGACAGTGTGGAGCCATAACACATGTTGAGACAGAGGGGTGTGACATGGTATGAAGGTCCCCAGTTGGAATTGAACCATTGGCTCTGCAGTTGTGTGGTATGCATCTACACCATTAACGTACGTCTTGGGTGATCGGATCCCAAGTGGACAGTAGAGGTGCTAATGCACTCTGGACACAAGTCCACACTTGGTTGGAGTAGTGTCGTAGTCCTCTGTTTGTATAGTAGGAATGTGTGTATGTGTGTGTGCCTCCCAGAGAGAGGTGGTCCACAGCAGCTGGTGTCGCCGAGGGTTATGTGGCGAAAGATACACAGCAGCTCATAATCACTTCACTCTATCCATTCTGACCTTTCACAATAAAAGCCTTTTACATTTACACAGCATCAAGAAGCAACTGAACAACATAGCTTTAATGGTTATGGAGCTGAACAGCTTGTCGGTGATGGGACTGTGTTTCCGTTCAGGTGCTCTGCACAGATCTGACACCTGCTCGCTCTCATCTCGGGCTCTCTGAAGACGGCAATGCTGTCAAAGACAATAACCTGATAGTTTTATCTTCACACAATGTACCCAATTTCACAGATTTGCAGAATATTGCCACTGCTGTCTCCCTCCGGTTAAAAGCAACAACACATTAGGTGGAAAAGATGTAGGCCATGTGTTCATTTGCACACGGAGCTGGGAAGTGAGATTTGATCACAAGTGGTCACTCGAGGCGCTCGTGCAGACGCATTCTGATGCCTGGTGAGGCCTGATGTACGGATCTCCCATGTTAACAATGCCAGCTGTGAACAGGGCCTGAGGGGCCCCAGTTGAATACAGGTTTTTGATTGATGAATACATCATTTGAGTCATTTTTCAAGCAGCGAGGTTTAGCTTCTAAAATGCTTTTATCAGGTTTATATCATTGTTACACATGTATATTTCCCATATGTTTTATATACATTACCTATAAGGCAGCGGGTTTGAGGGAGGAGCATCCGCTTGATCCTTATGCTGTGTTCACACCAAACGCGTTGCGAATGTTACTCGCGCCTGAAAGGGGGCGTGGCTTATCTCCGTAAAAACTTACCGTTTCCGCCATCCACCATGGAAATATACACACACATACATACATACATACATAAACACACACACAGTAGAGAGAGAGAGACGTTTGTACCAAGTAAAATATCTAATCCAGTTACGTCTCTCGTGGAGCCGCTGACCCACCTGAGAGAACCTCATTAGTATGGGCTTCACTTCAGAGGTTCACTGTCTCAAACTGCTCTAAATGCTCTCGCTGAGGATGTTCCACCCTGACAAGAACAATATTCTGAAGTCCATCAGAAGCTGTTTCTAACCCTGGAAAGATCCAGTCTGTCTGGCTGAGCGTCTCCATGGTGTGGGGAGCGGGTGCAGGCCTAGACAAGGTTACAGAGGAGCTGCTCTTTATTTATCCACCTGAGCTCTGTCCAGGCCCCCTCCTCCCAGGCTCCTTTGCACGTCCCAGAATAGACCAGCCTGGGTGAGCTGGCGGGCCTGATTACACCCCGCACATTTATCAGTTTCCAAGGCTATCATTATCCCCCCAGGGAAAGTTGTGAATCCGGCTGACAGGTGCGGGGCAATTTTGAGATTATTTATAATGACGGCTCCACCTCCGAATCCGCCGTCATTGGCAGCTGTCCTCAGGAATATGTTACAGCAACACAGGCGGGCAGAGACTTTACTGGGGGAGAACTCAAGAAAGAGGCGTGCTTGAGAACGCAAGAGAGAGGAGCGCTGGAGAACCACACGAGCCGAATTAATTAAGTTAATGATTCGGACTGTTTTTTGTGTGCGTGTGTGTGTGTGTGTGGGTCTGATCCTTAAAAGAGACACGTCACAGCTTGTTCATCGTCGATCCAGGTTTCAAGATGGACTCGTTAAGCTCTGACAGCATCTGATGATGGGATGTTGATGATGGGACCAAACCTTTATAAATTGATACTTGTTCTTACGATTTAGTCTGATACTGATGGTTTCTTAAATGAGTGTGTGATTTGACTTAATAATAAACAAATTCAAAGATCAATACCGGCCACCAGTGGCGGCAGGCCAATAGAGGACAACGGGGCTTGGCCCCACCCACCTTAGTCACCCAAAAAAAAAAAGCTATGGAATGTACCTAGTAATATTTGTAAAATAGGATATCTGCGCCAAATATCTGCTTTTCCTGCTTGTCCTCCTGTGCTGGTGCACCTATGAGCTGCTCACGTGCACTTATCTGGGGCTCAAGCGGTTCTGCCCAAGGAAGACGGGTCTAATGCACAGTTTAGCCAATCACTGATTAAAGAAATAAATGAATGACATACAATTTATCCAATCAGCGCCCTAAAAACGACTTCCGGGAGGGCTATTCTCATCAAGCCCAAGGCTGCGCGTTCCTGTGTCTTTGATTTCTCAGGGCTCGTGTCTTGTTCAAATCTTGCGTGTTCTGGTCTTCTCGTCTCTTGTGTTATCCCCGGCTTCTCTTGTCTCGCAGCGCCATTTTAACGTCATCATGAGAATGGAACAGCCTAGCACCAGCGCTTCTCTTCCAAGAAAACTCAACCCAAACTATCAAATCTCTCCTCCAAGACCCGTTTGAGAGAAGGACTTTGGCGGATAAACTCCTGGTGAAACAACTGGGCCCAGACCAGCCTCCTGAACTCACCATAAAACAGACCGTTGTGAAAGGCAAGCAGCACATGCGGAACTTCTGTAAAGACTGGTACACGAGGAAGGCTTGGCTAGCTGGATGCAGTCATGCTAATGCTGTATTTTGCTTTCCCTGCGTGCTTTTTAAGGCTACGGGGTCAGATGCAGCATGGACCGATACGGGAGTAAGAGACATGAAACACTTGTCCGAAAAAATAAGAAAACACGAGAACACCAGGACCCACGTAGATAACTCCATGAAGCTAGCCGTATTAGGCAAAGTGAACATCGTTACCCAGCTGGACGAAGGACACAGGCTTGCGGTAAAGAAACATAATGAGGACGTGGATAAAAACCAGCACATTTTATCAAAAATAATTGATTGTGTAAAGTTTTGTGGGGCTTTTGAGCTGGCGTTGCGTAGGCATGACGAGACTGACTCCTCAGACAACCCTGGCGTGTTCAAGGGACTCGTGGATTTTGTTGCGTCCCTCGACGGAGTGCTGTCGGAGCACATGGAGACAGCCAGCGTTTTTAAAGGCACGTCGAAGACGGTACAGAACGAGCTGCTGGACTGCATGCTGGCTGTTGTATGGGATCACATCCTGGAGGAGGTAAAGAAGGCAGATTTTATCGCCATTCAAGCGGATGAAACGACGGACATTTCCACTCATTGCCAACTCGTGCTCGTGCTACGCTAACGTACAAGAGCGTTTTTTCGAGTACATAACCCTCCAGAACGCAACCGCTGACACCATTGCTACAGCGCTGAAGGAGAGGCTGGGCGTCATACTAGCAAACGGACAAAATGTCTCATGGGCTTTGTAGCTTGTAGCTCACTCGTCGTAGCTACCTATGCTGTGATCGGCAGAGCGAGTGAGGTGGGATGTTGTTGTTACGAGCCTGTGGAGAGGAGGCTATGACCGGGAGCAGATAGTGAAGCATGTTACGAGGTTTTGACTGTTGTTTTGGTGTAGTCTACGGCCCACAGTAGCCTGTTCTGTTGTTACCGAATAAACACACAATAAGCAAGCTAACGTCTCGTAGCTTTCCTGAGGGTCGCTACAATATTTACTACTAGCTGATAAAGCTTTTGTTGTTAGAAAGATGAGTTGCTCACGTCCAACAGTCTGTAAAAGCCTGCATGGGCTTAGTCATCAAAGTGAATGAATATGATAGAAAACATCACAATGATATTTGTGAGATTGCAGGTAGTTATTAAACAATTTGTAATAACATGCTTATTCAGGTGTCCACCAAGTCAATTATTAGAAGAGGCCTAGTGAAGATGGCAAGTTGGTAACTTAAACTTTATTTTTTGGACAAGGGCCTCCATTTCCTTTCTGTGGGGACAGTGGATCTGACCAGCAGCAGCAGCAGCAGCCCAAAAAGCAGAGGATGCTGGGACCAGGAAAACAACAGAGGCTTGCTACAGAGGTAAGTTGTGATGTAGTTGTCAATATAAATACTTTATACACTCACACACACACACATACATGTACTATGTGGGTGTGTATACAGCACATGCTAATGACAGGAAGTAGTCAAATATTCAACAACATAGTCTACTGTCTTCTGAAAAGGGGAGGACACGCTGGTAACTGACCGTCTGATACATTTGGATGATGTAGTTATAATTTCCCGTCATCTAAAGTTAGTTGTAAGATTTGACATACATTGTATTTTTTAAATACTTGACTTGGACATAAGCATGTGTTCAATCAGAATCACTTTCATCAAAATAGCTTTATTGCAAATTTAAGTTGATTTATCTTTTACAGGTATGTGATACCATCCTGATGCAAGCCAAGGAGCGGTTCTCCGTGAAGGAGAACCGCTCCTTGGCAGTACACCTTCCCAGCACCTCGTCAGCGCAACACTGCTGCATGCAGAGTTGTTCCCACAACACAGTGTGAAGTTCCCTGACTCGGTGCTTGAAAAAAAACAGTGGAGGCATACCAAATGTTGAACCAGGCCAAGCTGAAAACAGAACTGTCCCATATCTGTGAGAACAGTGGGTTCAGGGCTTGCAGTGGTGCAGTGCTTATTTACCAGTTTTTCATGGAGAACAACAGTCAGAGCACCTTCACAGAGACTGTCACTCTTATCAGCATCCTCATCACCATGACAACAGCTGAATCCAAGAGGTGTTTCTCTACATTGAAGAGGATCAAGACCTTCCTCAGAAACACCATGACACAGGATGGCCTTAATGCTCTGGCTATGCTCTCCATGGAGAAGAAACTTGTCAGGAACATGCCTGACTTCAACAAGAGGGTCATTGAGAGGTTTGCCACTCAGAAGGACATAAGAGCAAAGTTTCTTTATAAATAATTATAAATTTAATGAAGCTGTCAGGAAGCTGAACTCTCTCCCTCACCACTCCCACATTTAGACTTCATGTCCTCTGCTGCTAAACTCTGTCTGACCGCTGCTATAACGCACACTTATATAGTTTCCTAATTTATGTTGTATTTTTTTTTTACTTTTAACTGTTTTGCACTATTCACTTCAGACAGAAGAGAAACACAATTTCAAGTCTTCTGTATGTTTGTACAAATGGAAGAAGTGACAAATAAAACTGACTTTGATTAGTCATAAAAACATGCAGGTTTCCTCACCACTCTGATTGTGTCTTTCCCCAACAAACAAGGTTCATGTGGGGCATCTTAAAATATAAACTTGTTCTATTAGACTATATTAATATCGTATTATAATATATTCATGATTATATGGTATTTATATATCATATTATTATATGATAGATATATTAATATTATGAGATATATATATATATATTATGAGATATATATATATATATATATATATATATATATATATATATATATATATATATATATATATATATATATACTGAATTGTATGAATAAGATGTCCTTACTATGTCAGTGTTGGAATAAATGAGAAATTGACGGCTGGCCCCACCCAAAAAAAAAAAAAAAATCCACCAGCCGCCACTGCCGGCCACTAATAACAAGATTTAATACAAAAGCAAATATGAGAACCATTAAATTCAACCGTTCGTAGCAATAAGTGTAAAACAATAGTGCAGTATGTTACAGAAAGACGATGACATCATAATGAGCCTCCTGATAACTCTGCGGGTGTTTGAAGTGTTGAGGTGACTCCCCATCATCTCTTTTCTGCCGTTCTCTCACGTGTGTGATGTGGAAGTGTGCGACTGTGTCCCGGGTTCTGCGTCAGATTGGTTTCCAAAGTCATGGGCCAGTCTGGGCTGCTGTGGCTTCCAACGCCAATCCAAAGTGTTGGAATTGTTTGGAAGTGATGCAGCCATGTTTGTATTGACATCACTGTATTGAGATCACTTTATTGTCGATGAGTTTTTAAAAAGGAGCCGATGTCAGACGAGTAGCTTGTGAGGATAGATTCCACAGTATGGCTCCGCATCCACCCCTCGTTCATGGACAAACTGGAGGTGAGTCTCTGGTGTGGTGTCTTACTGGGACATAATAATAAAGTAACAAGCCATGCTCGGTGCCCATCGAGGCTGCAGGCTTCACCGCATCATGAGGCAGTCAGGTGGAACAAACATCAAATAGATCTTTATTATTACTCTTAAGATATGATCACACCGGCTACTGAACAACCACATTCTTCTCAAGGGAACTGCAGTGGGAATTATATTCTACAAGCAAATGTACAAAGCAAAGTGGATGCCTGCTAATCTCTTGTGTTGAGTTCAAGTCCGTTGGAGAAATAATTTCAGACAGATGAAGGAACAAATGTGACGTGGTGAAAAGTAACTAAGTACATTTAGTCATGGTCTGCACTCACACATAACTAAAATAAGAGTAAAATTTGTATGTATTTGTACTTTACTTAAGTATTCAAACATTATCCACTTGATAATGACTGCATTCATTAAACTAGATTTGTCACGTGGTAGCAATTAGGACCCAAACGCTGACGAAGATGTAAAGTAAATTTATTTCTCAAAAACAGATTTCCAAAAACACAGGAACTAGCATCAAAAACAGGGATCACAAAAGGGCACAGGGACCACACCGACCAACACACAGTATGATCTGACACTGGGGCAGAAGACTGACAGCTTCTTTAAATACAAGAGGAAGGTAACGAGGCACAGCTGGAAAACACTGAGGGCAGCACAGGTGAAGGGAATACACAATCAGGGAACAAGGCAGACAGACAATCACGGACAATCACAGGGGAGGAAGTGCAGAAACACAAAGGACACATAAGACAAGGGCCGTTTCTCAATCAGCTTTCTTCTCTGTACTTGTGTTCTCGTGGACTCGTGAAACGTCATCAGTCGCGGCCCAAGTACTGTTCCAATTCAAAAGTCCGCTTCTCGCCAAGCACGGTGAAAATGCCCGGATGTGACTTGATCCTCCCATTTTACCGGGGATGCATCAGAGCAGACTTGAGCGTACTTGAGAGAGCCAATATCCCAGAATGCATTTCGGACCAGCAAACGGGGAACAATGGCGGATGAGAAAACTCACAACTGAAAGTTGACATTCTATAAATACTACCGTTGTTGAGTCACAAAATGTAATTTTAGGATGTTTTCAGGCGAGAAGTTATTTGTTTAAGCATCAAATCTGTGGTCGGTTTGTCCAGACTCATCTTATTTAAAAAGATACGCCGACGGGTTGAGGTCCTGCTGAGGGACCGTGAGCCCCGTCATCACCGGGCCGTCAGCGCTATGCTGCCCGCCGACAGCAGCTTGATCTCGGCTGGACTTTTTGAAATGATCCGCTGGCTCCGATGTCTCCGTATCGATTAAACATGAGATATAAATCGACTTTGAGGATCTAACAAGCAATCTTTATTATTTACACATTAAATCAGTTTGACTGAGGGAAAGGTTACGATTTATAACTTAAGATTTTAATTTAACTTTTACTTTGAACTACAGTCTTATTACTTTTGACCGAATTGTTTGCAATTATGTGTATCTATATAAATATATAAGTATATACATAATTTATAAACATATTATATATACAATTATGTGTATCTATATAAGTATATAAAATAAATATTTATAAACACAATATATATACAAGGATATGTGTATCTGTGTATATATATATATATATATATATATATATATATATATATATATATAATATATATTTATAAACACAATAATATATATGTACATACAAGGATATGTGTATCTGTGTGTATATATGTGTGTATATATGTATATATATATATATATATATATATATTTATGCACACAATAAATATATATATATATATACACAATGATATGTGTATGTCTGTGAAACCAGTGCAAAACAAGCAGGGTTGTCATGTTTTGTTTGACTGTAAAAATACTTTACAGTGAAGAATCAGAGTAACTCATGACAATGACAGCTGAGGTGGTGACGTCATCAAGTCAGCTGCTGTTCCAATTGCAGAAAGACCATCCTGCGTCCTCCCGTCCTTGAGAGTCTGGACTCCCAAGTCCAAACTCCCAAGTCCAAACTCCCAAGTCCAAACTCCAAAAGTTCACAAGTCTGGACTTAGCGTACTTGGTATTGAGAAACGGCCAAGGACTTCACAATAAAACAGAAAAACCCAAACCGTGACAATATTGACTGATTTATATATTTAGATCTTGCCAGACAAACTACTGCAAGTACATGAACGGGTTCTGAGATAGTACATGCATAGGCGTTGGGATTTGGGTAACAGAGCATAGCATACATTGATGCAAATACGGTGGTAACCGTGGAAACCAATCTCCACGTGTGATATCTGCTGTGGAACGTGAACATGTGGTACAAACACACGTACTGAGAGTGAGTCCTACTCCAGTCTATTTGTGCAGTTCACACAAAAAAACATCACCCCCTTAATAATGTTATGGTAGAAAATGCCCATGTATTGAACCCATTCTCCTGTTTGGTTTTGTAATCCTCATGAACTATTTAATAAATAGATATATTCGATAATGTGCTACACAACTTGCTGTCAGTCACCAGAGCCATCACACTGTTGATGCAGGATGACATGGAGCGTACAGCTCTTTGTTCATTTATTAAAAGTGAGTGTGGATACGAACCGGACCAGAACTAAAAGGTAACAATGTCATTGTTCCTCAAAGTGAACCAAACTATGGGAGTGAAAGTAACCTAGAACATGGTAGTCGTGCCCGTTGGCCAGAAACCGAGATGTGAATGATTGACTCCTGTCGTGTGTGACCAACAGTCGTAATCAGAGATGGGCAGTATTTCTATTACTTGTATTTGAAATACGTATTTCAATTACTTTGAGTATTTTGTAATTTGTATTTGATAGGGCCGATCAAAAATCTAACGTAATTTGTAACAAAATACTTTAGAGTGGAGTAATTTTTTATATTAAAATACTCAAAATACTTTCTCCACGAATCAAAAAACAGTTCACTTATCAACCTCCTTTTTGTTCAATTTACCACACCCTCCCCTCTTCATCTCCGGTTGAGAGACTATTCTCGTTTGCAGGAATCCGCACAGGAGGCGATTAACACCAGCAATATTTGAAGAGTTAGTTGTTCTTAAAGGCAACTAAACTGGCTACTCAGTGGTTGGGTCTCAATAACCAAAATGGAAGGATTATTATGTGATAGAGATGTCAGTGTGAACCTGTATGAGACACTTGACACTGTAATATAGAACTATGTGGCCTACCATGCCACTGGCCAATGTAAGAGAGAAAGAAGTAGACTACCATGCTACTGGCCAATGTACGAGAGAAAGAAGTGGTCTACCATGCCACTGGCCAATGTAAGAGAGAAAGAAGTAGACTACCATGCTACTGGCCAATGTAAGAGAGAAATAAGTGGTCTACCATGCCACTGGCCAAGGTAAGAGAGAAAGAAGTAGACTACCATGCCACTGACCAATGTAAGAGAGAAAGAAGTAGACTACCATGCCACTGCCAAGGTAAGAGAGAAAGAAGTAGACTACCATGCTACTGGCCAATGTAAGAGAGAAATAAGTGGTCTACCATGCCACTGGCCAAGGTAAGAGAGAAAGAAGTAGACTACCATGCTACTGGCCAATGTAAGAGAGAAAGAAGTAGTCTACCATGCCACTGACCAATGTAAGAGAGAAAGAAGTAGACTACCATGCCACTGGCCAAGGTAAGAGAGAAAGAAGTAGACTACCATGCCACTGCCAAGGTAAGAGAGAAAGAAGTAGACTACCATGCTACTGGCCAATGTAAGAGAGAAATAAGTGGTCCACCATACCACTGGCCAAGGTAAGAGAAAAAGAAGTAGACTACCATGCCACTGACCAATGTAAGAGAGAAAGAAGTAGACTACCATGCTACTGGCCAATGTAAGAGAGAAAGAAGTAGACTACCATGCTACTGGCCAATGTAAGAGAGAAAGAAGTAGACTACCATGCCACTGACCAATGTAAGAGAGAAAGAAGTAGACGACCATGCTACTAGCCAATGTAAGAGAGAAAGAAGTAGACTACCATGCTACTGGCCAATGTAAGAGAGAAAGAAGTGGTCTACCATGTCACTGGTCAAGGTAAGAGAGAAAGAAGTGGTCTACCATGCCACTGGCCAAGGTAAGAGAGAAAGAAGTAGGCTACCATGACACTGACCAAGGTAGAGTAAAAGAGAAGTAAGTAGGCTGCTCACTTGTTAAGTTACCTGTTCACTTTTGTATTTGATTTACTATTTACCTTTTATTTTTATTCATTTTTCTGTGCAGAACTTGGTACAGTAATTTATTTAGGCTCTTTACCTGTGTACAACTTGTTTTAATTCTATATTTTGCTTTTATAGCATACATAGGCCTAATGTGTGATGCTATTCATATGTGATGAATATTTTCTTGTTGATACAATGCCAAAGTTTATGGGCTCCGCTTAAGGCCCAGCAATTTTTCTCAAAATTTCCAAATGGTTTTGCGTACCCATACTAAATACAGAATATCTCCTCAACTACAAGGGGTATTTGACTAATTTAAAAAAGGTATAATATACAGAAAACACTCGTTACTGGTTTATTGGTTGATGATAGAACACAGGAAAGAAATTTTTTTCCGAAAGAAATAAAAAACTTCCAGGATGTATTTTTATCTTTTTAATTATGCATATCATTCTACTATAAAATAGCACTATATATTAACATTATCTCTGCAGAGTTTGACTTTGATTAAGTGAAGTTAAATATTTCTAGTAATTCATTTAGTGCACATTTCGTATACTGTAGGTTGAGGTCCCTGAAAGCAAAAATGCCCTAACTTTCTTCCTGGACCTTGGACGCCTCTGGTAGATGCACCAATACATACCAAGCAATGCTGTGTGGAATGTTGTTTCATCCATTAGTAAGTCATGTTTCAGTTTTTTGGCTGGAATGTGGTTGATATCTTGCTGAGGCTTTGTCTGACAGTGATTTGGGCGCAATTGGCGGATTCCGTAGGCCGTAAGCTTTCCAGAAAGGTGTGCTTAATCATGTGTGGCATCAAGCTAGGGATATGAAAATGCATATTTTCATAACTTGGGGAGCTCTTTTGAGTCCTCTCGAGTCCTAATGGACTAATGGACTTATGTAAAATGGACTTATATGCTCTTGTAAGGCCAGGCTGTGCAGTTTTTTTTTTGCTATGTTACATCAGTGGCTTTGGTATTGATTCATGGGAGTACGAGGACTTTGAGAGTGAGGAAGAGCTCCTGATGAAGAATTCTGCCCCATTTTTGGGGGCGCTGGGGTTTATCATTAATAAAAAATATATATACATAATCAATCAAGTTGTTTTCTTTTAATAGCTTTGCTTAGTTACACTGACATTCTGTGACTGTTCTTCCTTTTTGTGGGGTTCACCAGAGCTTTATGTACATTATATAGCCCAAACCTGAATGCTCTGCAATACCAAATTGTGAGAAAATGGAAAATCCAGAAAAAAGTATTTCCTAGATTTTAAATGTATTTTGTTAAATTTTCTTGCACCAGTATTTAATTTTAATACATTTATTTGAGGGGTATTTGTATTTTTGCCCATCACTGGTCATAATGAGACCGTACAGGTTGATTCTTATGAGCAGCTCCCACGGAAACCACCTTGAAATCTACTGGAATGTTCTCCAGGCCTCAGCCTATGTAGCCCGCTCAATCTCTGCAGGCAGCAGTCACTAATGAGTATTCCAGGGTGCTACTTCCTGGATTTCCATTATTTAGCTTTGAGGCTTTTTTCATGCAGCTCTTTCCTGATATACGTTGTTCTGCATGATCTACAATGGAGCTGGTCAGTACCTGAGGAGCCAGAGAGTTACTATGTGAAACCTACTCAATTAATTCGAGTGACATTGTCCCGGTGGATTTGCTTGCACGGACAACGTATTTGGCAAACTGATGGTGACTGTTATGACAACGCAAACCTTTGATGGAACAGAGAGCCTAAAAGCATAGGAAGCCATTAGCGGTGTTCTATATAACTATGATCTGGATGTGTATTAAGGGTTCCACTAATGACGCGTGGTTTGTAGTCAGTTTGTTAGTGCCTTGCAGACCCTTCAGTGCTCCATACATATGCATGTGGAAATCCCTGCTTATGGCTCCTGCTGTTGCTTTGTGAATATTAAATTCCTTTGAAGCGCAGCCTGTACTTCACGAACAAGTTCAAAGTGTTGTAACATACAGATCTGTGTTCTACATGTTTAAACATGCATTGCACACACATTATTTATATCTACAGCACTGCTGAGGAGAAAGCTCTGCTCCAGATACAAGCTGTTCTCTGTGATCACACACAGGTCCACATGGAGACATGGACCATCGTCCCCACAGCGAGAGGACCAGCACACCTGATAACCAACCCAGACCAGGTGGTCCCTCATCTACCAGGGCTGCTGTGTTCACATTAGTATTACTGTACTGTGGACGAGCAGAGCTAAGATACTTAAACCAATAGAACACTAACCTATTTGTAGGTCCTTTCCTCGAAAATGTCATACCCAAACTAAAAAGGGTGTATCTCTGCAACCACTAGGGCTATTTGAATAATGTGGGTATTAAAATAAAAGGTACACATGTGAGATTTTGTTCAGATGTGTAAATATCAGTATATATGTTACTGGTTAAGAGTAAATGAAGATCACAGCAAAAAAAAAAAAAGGTTTCAGGTCCGCCTATAAAAAAGCACTTTCAGGATGATTATTTCTTTGAAATGATGCAACTGTAAGGTCCAACTCTAACCCAAATCATAGCACAGTTGACTTCCTTGTTGTTTGATCAGACTTTTCACATCATGACAAACTATGTAGATACTGATCTGCTTTCACAAGTACCAGATATAAAGAAGCAGTTCTGTATATGTGATATGAATGTAATCATATGGCGTTTTTTTTTTTTCTGAATACACACTTAATTCCCCATCATGACAAAGCCCAAACCGTATTTTATAATCACAATATCACATTAAAGTCAGTATTCAGACTGTTAACTCAGTTCTTAGTGACAGCCTGGAGGCTTCTTGGGTATGAAGCAACACACTTTGCACACCTGGATTCAGGGATTTTCTGCCACTCTCCTCTGCAGATCCTCTCCAGCTCTTCCAAATGGATGGAGACCTTCGGTCTTCCAGACATGACACTCATAATTGAGGCCAAACAGTTTCATCAGACCACAGGATCTAGTTTCTCAGTCCTTGAAGTGCTTTCATGTGTCATGGTAATACTTTTCATTGGGACTTTTGTTGTCTAATCATGATCATTTTTGGAAAGTTAAAGTTACATCTCCTCAACATTCCTACTCGACGTAGCATTACTTAAATTACGTCTGCAGGTGCCGATGTGACTACTTAACAGCGGCCAATCACTGCCATGATTTCACACCCCAATAACTAAAGAAAGGCAAGCTTATCAGAAAAATGAACACTTGAACATGCATCATGTCAGACACCAACATTAGGAAAGGTTTTTGGGACTTTATTTTGGCAAGATGGAGGGGTTAATGTTGTGTGTGTGTGTGTGTGTGTGTGTGTGTGTGTGTGTGTGTGTGTGTGTGTATGTATGTATGTATGTATGTATGTATGTATATATATATATATATATATATATATATATATATATATATATATATATATATATACACACATTAAGAGAAAACAAGCACATCGCAGTTATAGCATGTTCCTGTCTTATTGATCAAAGAAACGGCCCACACACTGTACGTAGTGCATACATGTTACCGTAGTGTACAAATGATGTGCATGAATAAATACATTGCTAATTTAGCTTTTTAAATCATACTAAAATCGCATAACTAGCGTCATAAAAGGCAATGTTTGGTCTGCATCTTTTCAGAACACGAGGCATACAAAGACCCTCCTTTCCAGGCGGTCTTGTTCTAGTTGTTAAGTCCAGTCTTTGATTGACCAAACCAAATTTTTTAGATGGGAAAGTCTGTCTAAAGGACAGTTAGACACGGAGCATGCCTATGTTTCCTCAACCCTATGTTCAAACAAAGCAGGGGAACATAGGGGCGGAGGTAACATCGGCCTGACCTTGTAACAAACCACATAAATGGACATGTTTTATTGCCCACTGTTCCTGGTTATTAGGTGGGTAGCTGCTCTGAAAGCTCCAATTTCGGCTCTAGGCTTTTTTTTTTTTTTCCCTGTGTTTGAGTCGTCGTAGGAACCCCAAATTAATTCCAATACTTGTGTTTATTGTATGTATTTGTTCAGCAACGTCTTGGGAAAAAAATGTATATCTGCAAAAAAAATCACTTTTAAAAGATATTTTGATCATAACTATGAACATCCATCAAGATTTCCCAAAAATGCCTCCTTGAGCGGTCACCGAGTTTTTCAAACTGTATTATGGTGCCCTAACAACAGCCCACATACTAATAAGACACCTTTTGGGAAAGATTAGGACCTAAAGAATCGGAATATGCACCACAATTCATACTAGAACACAGCATTTGGGTGTTAAAAGGACTTTCAATCAAAAAACTGTGTTGTTAGGTTCAAAAATTTAGTTTACGTAAATGCTTAAACTTAACGGTTACTTGAATTATGTTTCACACCAGATGTCTCTTCTCACAAGGGTTGCGGTATTGTAGCAATTTAAATGAAGTTAAACAACAATGTGGTTCCGGAGATAATATGTTGTTGTTTTTTGTCTGATAATAGGAGCAGGGGGATTTTCGCACCCTGTTTTCAAAGGGTTAAATCAGCCATAACAAACATGTTGAGGTTTTCATGGGATCTGTATCAAAGTTGCCTTTAGGAATGGCGTAACATTTTAATTTTTTTTTTTATGTTATCAAACAATACATGTGACAAAGTCCTCAGCCCTAACTTACTTACAGGGCACAAATGAACCAATCATAGTATGAAGACATGATTGAGAATAGATGTAGAAATGAAAAAAGCCACATTGGGCGTTTTCAGGCAGTTTACTTGGAAGCCCTCGCCAGCACAGAATGCAGCCTTTGTTTTGCGTATGAGCTCTGCCTTAAGAGCAGTGGTCACCCTGACATGATGTTTTGGTATCAGTGAGTGGGAGTGTAAGCTTAGCCAAGGTTAGTCCAGTCTGACCAGCCGTTCATGTTTATCTGAGGCACTGAGAGAAAAGCTGCAGACAGAGAGGGGTCTGGATTGGTAAATGATGAATGGACTTGTACAGTTCTTTCTAGTCTTCTGACCACTCAAAGCACTTTAACACTGCATGTCATCATTCACCCATTCACACCCATTCATACACTGTTGGCAGGGGCTACCATGCAAGGTGCCACCTGCCCATCAGGACTAACTAACATTCATACCCATTCACACACCACAGGAACCGCCTGCGGGAGCGATTTGGGGTTAAGTGTCTTACCCAAGGACACATCGACATGGACCAGCAGAGTCGGGGATCGAACCGCCGATCCTCTGATTGAAGGACAACCTAAAAACTTTGATTTCTCCACTTTAATAGCCTTGCCAGAGAAGCTGATCAAATAAAACCAGGCAGTAAAACCTTGTTACATCTAAAGAACGTCCTGTAGTTTGAACCTCACGTAAGTTGTCCTGTAAAACAAAGACAGAGGACGAAGAAGCAATGGCTCCCTGGTAGCTGAATGCAACCGGTTCACAAAGACATTTTTGCATCATAACATTTCCAGCAGATTCCTGCTGTCTTATCTGCCCTGTATCTATTTTGAGGAGGATAACACCACGCTTTGGGCTGTCACAAATCCATTCCAGCAGTGTATTGCTTTCTGCGATGCATCTGTGTCTTTTCAGTTGAGGTGTGAAACCGATTCCTCCATCCTCTGCAAAGCCCCTCCAACTGGATTGCTGCTCCAGGCAGCCTGCTGGTTATGCTGGATCAGACCGTATAGATAAGCTGCTCCTCCTATAAAAAAATGTGTCATACTGTATATCTCACTTAAAAAAAGGTCAACACAAAACGAGGATTAAGGACACAGGATTTGTCTTTTCAGATACATTGCAGCTGTGAAAAGATGCAAATCTCTGCAGGCCAAGAGCTGTCAAACGTAACATAACCTTATGGTTTGGCTCTTGGATTACATTTCAGAGCTATGCAATATGTAAATCCTATATGACAGAGGTCTTCACTTATTTTTCACTGGTACATAATAAACCTCCTTATGAATCACAATGGAATAGAAAGAGTGCAAAAAGTCCTTGGTCCATCCCCAGGTTGTGTTTACTTTACCTATCTATGCGCGTGTCTTTTTTGGTGATTTGTTTAAAAAAACAAACATTTATATCACCAATATACCACCAACACCAAGTTCTGGTCACCGCTCCATCTGACATCTGCTCCCACAAACGGGCGTTTCGGTTTCAGGGCGGGGTGCTCAGAAAAAAGGCGCTAAAATGCTCCTTGTTGCTCGCTGATATACTTATTAAGTATTGAATGTTGTCCACTTGTGCTTTAATACTTACTTTACTCCTAATATCAAGTGGACACAGTATATTAGGAATGTCATTATTTGCATATGAATGAATGTGCGCTGATGCCAATCAGAATATTCATCAGTTTTGTTGTGCAGCACAGGTTAGATCTTAACTGCTTGATTTTATTATGCGTTGACAATAGATGCAATTACATGGACCCTAATAATCGACTAATAATCTGAATAATAGCCCAATCAAAATAAAAAGGCCTCATTAAACCACCTCAGTCAGAAGAGAATGGCCCAATCAGAAAGGGTTTGTGTGTCCCGCCCTCTGCACAGCTTTATTGTGTCCAATGCTTTGGGGACGGCCCAGTCCGTCATTTATTATATAATAATATAACATAATAATATGGCACCAGCGTTTTTTGCCCATCCGATTTAGCAGATTTTCCAATTTTGTAGATTTAATCCAAAGGGACCGCTGTTCATAGGCAATTATTACAATATTTGTGGCTGTGCTTTACACGTTGTTAGAAACAAACATTCATCCTCATAATTATTTTTGATCAATATGTCGCATACAGGGAAGCAGCAGTAGAACACTCATATCTCTCCTCCCACTTGAGAGATGAGCAGAGCAGAGATGTAAGACACTTGAAATGCTTCAATGCACTCATTCCATTTAAAGATTGGTGGAATCCAGGTCTGCACTCGTCCCCTGTTTGAAGTATGTGCTGCTTCATTAGAAAGAACAGCAAAAAAGCTAATATTGTTTCATACGCGATGCAGGTTCATCTTGGAGATGTGTCTTCAAAAGGTAGGACCATTTCTTCTACTTCTATAGGAGCCTGTGTATTGACTTAGTTGAATTTTCCACAAGTGTGTGCTGGGGAGACCTTCTTCTATTTACACCTAAACAATATATATATATTTTCATTAAATTATTTGGGGCATTTTTCTGTTATTTACAAACATCTATATTTAAAATACATAAAATGAATAGTATTTAAATCATTCTAAAATGATTCCAATGTATGCACACTGTTGAGGTGGTAGATGTCTGCCAAGGGCACAAGTCTAATTGTGTAACCATGTAATCTGATGACAATGTGGAGATGATGCATAAACATATCAAGAAATATGTGTATATGCAATATACTATTCATTATCCGGAGAGCATATCCAGATTACATTTCAATACCAGGTGTGAATTAGATTTTTATTTGACTTTTGAAAAATGACATCCAGGAGAACCAGACTCCATTTGTTGTGCCCTATTAACTTGAATAAAACACTTTATATGTCTTTTATTTGTGTGTATGCATAGGTGTGTGTGTGTGTGTGTGTGTGTGTGTGTGTGTGTGTGTGTGTGTGTGTGTGTGTGTGTGTGTGTGTGTGTGTGTGGAAAGTACATCACACAATTTCATCTGCACATCCAAAATCAATAACGTGCAATCCACTCACAATCTATTTTCCAAATAGCCTTATGTGAACAAAGAAAACTAGAATTAAACTAAAGTGAAGTGCCTGCTGTAGGATTCCCTGCAGGGGAACTCTTCATTTATTTGATGCTATTCATCCATAGTACCCTTTCTGCAAAAAAGAAGAAGAATAAACTAAATAAAACAGGCATACTGTTATATTTTGCAGGGTGGACATTTGTTGGAAAACAGTTAACAAATCATACACTTATTTGGATTGTAAGGAGGTAACTTTTGAATTACTGTAATGCGGTCCATTGTAGTTCATGGGGCTGGAGGTACGAGTGGAAGCTGCTTTACCAGCATTTCATGTTTAGTGCAGTGGGCAGAAAAATACACAAACAACAGCCACTCAGTAGACGTACTCAAGCACCACGATGCTTCTGCCTGCTCCAACAACCTGTCTTTACCCACGTGAACCGTAATGCTCCCACTTACCCGACACACTGATGTGCATAGCTTGTGAGCCTGCATATATACATCCCCATCAGTTATTCCTGTATAACCTTCTTCTATATACTCAAACGAACAAAGATTTTTCAAATGAAGTTCCAAGGCTGCAGGTCTTGCTCTATCTCTCTCTCTCAAACACACATCAAAGAACATGTATTGATAAGATAAGAAAAGGGGCTGCACGGTGGTGTAGTTTCTAGCACTGTCCCCTCACAGCAAGAGGGACCGGGGTTCAGTTCCCAGTCTGGGTGCTCCCTCTGTGTGAAGTTAGCATGTTCTCCCGGGTTCCTCCCACAGTCCAAAGACATGCAGCTCAGGGTAGTGAATGGTCTCTAGGTGAGCCCTCAGATAAACTGGCAACCTCTCAAGGTGAACCCTGCCTTCACTTAATGTAAATGGGCCCGTACTTGTATAGCACTCTTTGAGTCTTCTGACCATTCAAAGCACTTTAACACTACATGACATCATTCACCCACTGATGAGAGGAGCTACCATGAAGGTGCCACATCAGATTATCAACCATTCATACACCGTAGGCGCAGCTACAGGAGAAATTTAGGGTTAAGTGTCTTGCTCAAGGACACATCGACTTGGGCTAGAGGCGCCTGGGATCGAACCGCCGATCCTCTGATTGAAGGACGACCCTGCTCACCACTGAGCCATAGTCGCCCGTATGTCAGCTGGGATCGGCTCCAGCGCCCCTCGACCCTGAATAGGATAAGCGGTTCAGACAATGGAATGGAAGATAAGAAAAGGAAAGTCCTCCATTTTGTGTCCATCGCCCTCCTCAAAGCCATAAACCGTGACTTCAGACGCTCCGTTAATAGGTTGCTTCCTAACACATTCAGAATTATAAAATGCAGAATTTAATTGCACAACAGCTGCTAGTAAAAACAACAAGCTCAGCAACGCCTCTAATCAGTTATCCATGTTGAAATAACCTGGTAGCTGATCGGTAATCAAGCCTGTTGTTTGTTTTCTTGTGCTGGCGTGACACATTGCGGTCACGTGACTGCTAAGACCCAATCAAGGAGCGACAGCGGGTTGCTACGTCATCGTTTTCAAGAATCTACGTTTCCGCCACTCACAACCTGGAGGTTTTAAACTTTGTAGTGTTTTCAAACACCTCCATTTTTGGGGTTGTAAAACAAAAAAAAAGTAGTGTGGACGCTCGGCTTAAACGTAACCAAAGATTTGTAAAGGATGAACACTTTTACCAAGATATCTGTCTCATCTTCTTGACGAGCAGGGCTGTACCACCGAACTCCATGGATCAGAGGAACAACCTGACCCAGCTGTGAGGGCCGGGTGTCACTATAGGGGCCAAAGAATGGAGTTAGTATGTGTCAGATATCGAATGGATTCTTTGGATTTGTGAAGGGTTTTCTTTGCAGCTATAACAGGTTGCAAGTTGCTCCTTAAAGTCCCCCACAAATCATTGAAGGACAGCGTTTTGGTAATAATCTGGCGATATTATATATATATATATATATATATATATATATATATATAAATAATATCGCAGTAATAATCTATACAGTACCGCCAACATATTGCAATACTCAAGTGTATCAGTCTTTAAATTGTGTGTATTCACCTTAGAATGAGCCCTTTTCGCTGACCTTGTGACCTTTCCACCAGCACCACCAGTCAGGCCGACATTTCCACTTTTACACAAGAACTCAAATCTAACAGGACAATTGGCATGGAACTTACTGGGCACATATCCTGTATGCTACCACAGGATTAGTTTGAGTATCAGTGTGTTTGCTTTGTTAAACAGCTCCAGAATATTGGATGGAATGAGCATTACAGCTCCAGAGAGGAGCTATATTATTCCTCAATACTTTAAATCATCTTTACCCTGGTCACATACAACACACAATTATATGTGCATATGCCCTCGAAAGGGGTTATTACAATTCTTGTGAATTAAGGAAATTTAAATAAAAAATGTAAAGGGCAAGGCTACACTGAACATAGTACATTGTTCTCTGAGGTTAGTTTCTGGCTAGAGTGAGTTAGGAAAGGAGTAGAGGAACAGTGTAGTTCCTTACGAGTACCTACAACCAAACTGTACTCAACATTTAACATCATAATACAGACGTTTACAACTCACTCACCTGGTGCTTGACCTGAGAGGTGGAGGTTGGATTGATACCAGAGCTGCTCATAGGAGTGAATGGAGCGACCGTAAATCAAAGAAACTTGAAGAATGCGAAGACACCTTTAAGTTAAGTATTTCTTATCTTGATGGCGCAAAAACAAATTGAAATGCAGTAAGTTTGTTCCAGAGATTTAAGGCAATCCTCCACCGTGGAACCGGACGAACGTCTGTGTGTATTTATGCTTCTTTAAGCTATATCTTGGTTACCTGTGTGTACTAGGACCTTTTTTTTTACATTTGCTATAGAGGTTCTGGTCCTACACGAGTAATTAGGTAATCTCAATGTTCTCTTACTTCCTTCCGTACGGTGGACTCCTACGAGTGAGTCCCTTCAGATTCAGCAAACGCTGAAGTACATGAGTGTGTTCATGAGAATCGTAAATTATCATGATCAACACCATATGTAGCATCCCCGGCTGAATTATAGTCTGGAGTCTTTAACTGGTGGTTCATAAAGGTTTATTGAACTCACCGTAAGAACTATGAAGAAAAACGGAAATAGCAGTTGGTTATCTTAAGCTCTGACACAGACAAAAAAACTTAATCTAAAACAATATTTTCTCAAAAATGAACTTGAACAGGTACAAACCTTGTGCCCATATCAGCCAGGTGCTAAAACTAACACATCCGTAACCTTTTTATCACTATTTTCCGTCGTTATAGCATCTTTTCATTTCCCTTCCATTTCTTTCTACCAACTTCCGGTTTTGTACCTTCAAAATAAGAGCGCAACTGGAAATGCACCGACTGCAGTAACAAAACAGACTAAAATAAAAGACTATTAAAATATTTTACACTCACAGAGGTCCTTTACACCATATAAGGCAACGCGCTCCGCCCCATATGTCCTATATTTATGTCCTGCTTTCAGAGATCCACAAAGGAAAGTCTATAACTTTTTATCAGCATCAATAGTTCATTTATGGGACCTGCTAAAGACACGGAACAGGGACAAATAACGAGTTGACTGAGGGTCACGAAGTCAAGAAGAAATGGCTATATTGTAGTGTTATACACGGTCATCAATAGCCAATTTAAATAACAGTGATATTGTTAGGCTGCATGAATCCACTTAAAATTGCAGAATCAAACAGGATGTCAATATCATAATGAAGGGTAACCTATATTGGGTTTTAAAACAAAAAAATGTTATACAATGTAATGACACATACAATGCATGAGTGAACGGGGCTCAGATGACTAATGGCACATGACTCCTGCACGTTGTGTCCGTACCAAGAGAACTCTGGTGAATGCAGCGAGTCCTCCAGCACTCAAACGGCCTCTTCACGAGTCATCCGTCCGTACGAGTGCTTCCTGCATGAGGGGCCGAGGCTTCAGAGCCCAGTAGAGCTGGGTGATAATTACCTGTGGGAGCGACACCTCTCCCAGTGCATGTGGTCGTTTGATCCTTTGTTAATGCCAGAACATTGACGAGTGCGGCTTCAAACTCTACACGCCAGTCAGTACCTGGAAACACAGATGCTAGTTTTTTGAGGTTATCACTATAACTGCCTGCAAAATACTGAAGTGTGAAGCCTAATAGTGTTTGACGGGATGTTTTGTCAAACACCTGACAGAACAACACCTGTTTGTCTCGTCTTGTGACCTTATCTGACTGTGCGTGGGTTGTAAAGCAACACGCTTTGCTAAAAGTCTGGATGATATTTTCATCTGTCATAACATGTCTCCCTCCCTCTCATTCTGACATGCTCTTTCTTAAGCATTAACATTTCCCAAGTACAATCATATGCGTGTTCCTTTGACCTCACAACAACCAACACAAGTGAATATGATTAACAGCGATTGCCACATCTTCGATTGTGCCGCCCTCAGAGCTTTTCCTAAGTAGAATCCATTAACCTTAACGTGGTACAATATGCAATTCGATGCACTTTAATGTGAGCCCTTGGCCTCGGTCCCAAAAAAAGACTTGAGAGAGGGAAAAATGCACAGTGGTGGCTGGATGTGGAGGAGAGTGCCAGTGATACATGTAAGCCAAGACCAGCCGACTCAGCGGGCCACATTCTAACAACCCACCTCTGACTGGGAGACGAGGGGAAGCCGACCGGCCTCTTAATCCCAGTTTGGCTCTTTTGATTGTGTCAGGCCGCGTTCCCTGTCGGCGCTAATAGCCTGACAGGTTGTGTAAATCAAGTGTCCAGGGTTCAGCGGCCCTGTGTGAATGGTGTGTTTATAGAAACTGTATATCCATGTGAAATTGTAGCTGGAAAAATCTTTTTGGGTGTTTTCGCTGCCTGCCATTACCCCCAATCCCAAAGGACTTCATTCATTTCCTAGTTTAAACACCAGGCCTCCAGGACCGTTATTTGACAGCCTTGTTCTTGGAGACAAGATCACCTCTGGTTTCCACATCCGACGTGTCAGGAAGGGGTCCGAGATCACATGTTCACCCTATGTGGGCTATTTATCATGTTCTGAGCCCACAGGGCTTTACAAATGGGGGAGTGATTCAACATGTCCTGGTTTACAACACAGAAAGGTTTCCAATGTGAATGGGAAATGGTCTGTACTTGTATAGCGCTATTCTAGTCTCTTGACCACTCAAAGCTCTTTCACACTACATGTCATCATTCACCCATTCACACCCATTTATACACTGATGGGAGGAGCTAAGGTGCCACCTGCCCATCACTATGTCTATTAAATGTCTATGTCTATTAAACTACCGAAAAAAGGTTTGAGGTTTGCTCACTTAAACGTCTGTAGTTTAAATAACAAGGTTCAAGAGCTATGTACTATTTTACATGAAAATTATATTCATATTATGGCTGTATCAGAGACTCACTTGGAAGAAGCCATAAAGGATGCAGCTGTTTCAATTCAAGGTTACAATATATTTAGATTGGACAGAGACAGGTATGGGGGAGGTACTGCTTTCTACATTCAAAATCATATTCCAGCTAAAATGTGGAAAGATCTAGGTATGGTTGGGGTAGAAGCCTTATGGCTCCAAGTTCATATCCCACATCTGAAACCTATATTGACATGCTGTTGTTATAGGCCACCAAGCTCTAATGCTGAATATCTGGATAACATATGCATGATGCTGGAGAATGCAACTGATAATGCCAATGATATTTACATTCTTGGTGATATGAATATAGACTGGTTGTCCAGTAATTGTACATTGAAAAGGAAGTTGAGCAATGCAGCCACATTATGCAACTTATCTCAAGTCATAGGTGTACCCACAAGAATTAATGTCAATAGGGACGGAATGGTCACGTCAACGTGCATTGATCACTTTTTTACAAATTGTTCTGGAAAATGTTCCAAAGCTGTGTCGGTATCTGTGGGCTTCAGTGACCACAACATTATCGCTTTAACTGTGAAAACAAAGGTTCCTAAAGCAGGTCCTACAGTAATTCATAAAAGAACATATAAAACCTTTTCAAAAAAAGATTTAATTGCTGATGTAGAACATATTGAGTGGGATACTGTGCTTGAGAAGATGCATGCAAATGATGCACTGGACTATTTTATGAATTTATTTTCTGCAGTGTGTGATAAACATGCTCCAATTAAAAAGATCACTGTTAGCAACCCTGTCTCCTAAAAATTACGTTCCCCCAGAACTAATACGCATTCCCAATTACGTTTGATCAGAAACGTATCTCCTCCCTGATTATGTTTGTGTTTGACGTATTACACATACGTTGATTATACACGTATACGTTGATTAAACACGTATGTTGATTATACACATATTTTTGTTTGATTGTTTTTATGTTTGTGTTTGACGTATTACAAATACGTTTATAATCGTGTGTTTGTGTTATTGTTTTCTTGCTTTATTTAAGCATATTTTAATTTTTAAACTCTGGGGAGAAAAAAGAAAAGAGGGGCGGGGTGAGGCCAGTGACGGCCGGCCGCGCCGGGCGCCGGCCGCACCGGGAGCACCGAAGACCGTTTGCCCGCCGTTGTTAGGCCGGTAACGGGCCGGTCTTCAGACCGCTTGCACCGGGGCTCGGTCTTCAGACTGCTTGGCCGCCGCCGTTAGGCCGGCGGTAACAGCCTCCTTCGCGCCGGCTCCGGTCTTCTCTGAGTCGGGTTGTTTGTGAATGCAGCCCAAAGTCTGTGATAAACTCCATCTAGTGCAGTAAACCACTGCGATCATCAGCAGACACTCGGATCTGTGTGGTCACATCAAGTGCAGAACTGACGTGAAAAAATTCAAATGGGCGGAAGGAGTCACGGGACCCAACATCCGGTTTTCAAAATACTAACTGATATGAATGTGTTCAGAACATTTCTGACCACATCCACACATCTTAACTGTAACAGTCCGTTGTGTTTGACACATTACAACATTTCTGTAAGACCAGTACACAAATCAGGATAAGCACATTCCTTAAAACATAAATTGAAAATATGGCCTACAGGTTTAGCAATTGATTTAGCTGATAACTGAAGCAGTCTGCCATCAATATTATCAAACCCACAAGGTTTATCACACTTAATTGTGTGAAGTATCTTAACCATAGAATCAGCACTGATTGGCTTGAAATCAAACACACAATCCTTACCACACATAATATGATTTTTTATTATAGCTTTGGACAGCCCACCACTCACAGGCAGCATTTGGTTTCTTAGTGTGTTCACTTTACTGAGGAAGTAATTATTGAAGTAGTTTGCTATATCAGATGGTTTAGTGATGAATTCTCCATTCAGTTCAATAAATGAAGGTGTTTTGGCTGTTTTACTTCTACCCAAAGCATCATTAAGTACTCTCCAAAGTTTTTTACTATCTCCATGGCATTCCTCAAATTTAGAATGATAGTAATATTTTTTCTTTTGTCTATTTAATTTAGTTATTATATTTCTTAGTGAGCGGTAAGCTTGCCAATCTGCTACATTCCCTGACATGATGGCAGATCACTTCAGTAGGTCTCTTTCTCTCATTAAGTTTCTCAATTCCTCATCCAGCCAAGGTGCTTTAAGTGATCTAACAGCAACCCTGTCTCCTAAAAATTACGTTCCCCCAGAACTAATACGCATTCCCAATTACGTTTGATCAGAAACGTATCTCCTCCCTGATTATGTTTGTGTTTGACGTATTACACATACGTTGATTATACACGTATACGTTGATTAAACACGTATGTTGATTATACACGTATTTTTGTTTGATTGTTTTTATGTTTGTGTTTGACGTATTACAAATACGTTTATAATCGTGTATTTGTGTTATTGTTTTCTTGCTTTATTTAAGCATATTTTAATTTTTAAACTCTGGGGAGAAAAAAGAAAAGAGGGGCAATAACACAAACACACGATTATAAACGTATTTGTAATACGTCAAACACAAACATAAAAACAATAAAACAAAAATACGTGTATAATCAACATACGTGTTTAATCAACGTATACGTGTATAATCAACGTATGTGTAATACGTCAAACACAAACATAATCAGGGAGGAGATACGTTTCTGATCAAACGTAATTGGGAATGCGTATTAGTTCTGGGGGAACGTAATTTTTAGGAGACAGGGTTGCTGTTAGATCACTTAAAGCACCTTGGCTGGATGAGGAATTGTGTGAGGATTTGGGCCGAACCCTGGGAGTTCTGCCCACAGCTGCGCCTCTTTCCCTGATCAGCTGATTCACAGCTGATTCTCGTTTCCTCTGATTACCTCCTGCTGTCAAATACTCCGGTCTTCCTCACCTTTGGTGTCAGTCCGTACCGTCTTCACCGTCTACCAACCTGGTCCCCCGCCCGTGAGTGGCTCCTGTGAGTCTTTTTCCTTTTGGACATCATGCTTGGTTTTACCTTCCTGCCAGTGTCGAGCCTCGGGTTTCACCTGCATGAAGAGAGCCTCCCGCTCGTTCCACGGAGTTCCGCGTGGAGGCTTGAGGATCCTGTTGCCTGTCCGTCAGCCCGCCGTTAACAGCCACCTTTCGGCTTGGACCGGAGAGGAGTTCGCGGACGTTATCAGCCACTTTCCGGCTTGGACCGGAGAGAGGTTCGCGGACGCTTCACGGCCACCTTCCGGCCCAGGATGGAGCGCGCTCCCATCTACAGTCAGTTCGCTGCCGTCCCGTCAGCGGCTTCTAGGTGCGCGTGTACGCGCCTCTAGTCAGCGTCCCACCTGCCCGCTGTTCGTGACTGTCTGCGCCCGGACCTTGTTTGTTTTTTGCCCGTCTGTCTGTTACTGTTTACCACCGGACTTTGTTAGTTTCTTCCTGTTCCCCTGCTGCAATAAACCTGGTTTAACAACGATCTCAGCTGCCCTGTCGCTGCATTTGGGTCCGTGAACACACCACATCACGACAGAACGGACTGACCACTTATGGACCCAGCAGCCACAGCAAGTCCTCAGAAGAGAGGTCTTCGAGATCAGCAGCAGGGTCCAAGGTCTCTCGCAACCCCGCCCCTGCCTCCAAGGTCAGACGGCGAGGACCCCGCAACCCGTTCGTGAGTCTTTCGTCCCGTGTCCCCCGCTGCCGCCCTGCAGCCGTCAAGTGTCCCCCGCTGCCGCCCTGCAGCCGTCAAGTGTCCCCCGCTGCCGCCCTGCAGCCGTCCCGTGTTCCCCGAGGCAGTTCCCCTGAGGCTAGTCCCCATAAGTCAATGCCCCCGAGCCTAGTGCCCTGAGCCTAGTGCTCCCGAGCCACTTGACCCCGAGCCATTTGACTGCAAACCTAGTGCCCCCGAGCCTATTGACCCCGAGTCTAGTGCACCCGAGCCTGGTTCCCCCGAGTCTGGTTCCCCTGAGGCTAGTCCCCATAAGTCAATGCCCCCGAGCCTAGTGCCCTGAGCCTAGTACTCCCGAGCCAATTGACCCCGAGCCATTGACTGCAAACCTAGTGCCCCCGAGCCTGGTTCCCCCGAGTCTGGCCCCCATAAGTCAATGCCCCCGAGCCTAGTGCCTCTGAGCCTAGTACTCCCGAGCCACTTGACCCCGAGCCATTTGACTGCAAACCTAGTGCCCCCGAGCCTATTGACCCCGAGTCTAGTGCACCCGAGCCTGGTTCCCCCGAGTCTGGTTCCCCTGAGGCTAGTCCCCATAAGTCAATGCCCCCGAGCCTAGTGCCCTGAGCCTAGTACTCCCGAGCCAATTGACCCCGAGCCATTGACTGCAAACCTAGTGCCCCCGAGCCTGGTTCCCCCGAGTCTGGCCCCCATAAGTCAATGCCCCCGAGCCTAGTGCCTCTGAGCCTAGTACTCCCGAGCCAATTGACCCCGAGCCATTGACTGCAAACCTAGTGCCCCCGAGCCTGGTTCCCCCGAGTCTGGTTCCCCCGAGTCCGGTTCCTCCGCTGCCGCCTCGCAGCCGTCCCTAGCCTTCGCTAAGTCAATGACCCCCGAGCCTATTGACCCCTGAGCCTATTGACCCCTGAGCCTATTGACCCCGAGTCTAGTGCCCCTGAGTCCGGTTCCTCTGCTGCCGCCTCGCAGCCGTCCCCAGCCTCCGCTGCTGCCTCTCGGCCATTCCCTGTCCCCCGGTTCCCCTTCAGAGTCCCGTCTGTCTCGCTCTACGGAGCCCCCGTCTGTCTCGCTCTACGGAGCCCCCGTCTGTCTCGCTCTACGGAGCCCCCGTCTGTCTCGCTCTACGGAGCCCCCGTCTGTCTCGCTCTACGGAGCCCCCGTCTGACTCGCTCTACGGAGCCCCCGTCCGTCTCGCTCTACGGCGCCCCGCAGCCTCCGGTCCGGCCCCCCAGAGTACATCTGAGTGCCTGATGGCCGTCCTCTGGCCAGGTACCCGGACTGTTTGTTCCGTACTCCTGGTCCCTCCTCCGGCTCCCCTCCACCCACCCTAGGGGATTGTTGTTTTGGGTCGTCTGGGATCCGCCCCTTGAGGGGGGGGGTACTGTGAGGATTTGGGCCGAACCCTGGGAGTTCTGCCCACAGCTGCGCCTCTTTCCCTGATCAGCTGATTCACAGCTGATTCTCGTTTCCTCTGATTACCTCCTGCTGTCAAATACTCCGGTCTTCCTCACCTCTGGTGTCAGTCCGTACCGTCTTCACCGTCTACCAACCTGGTCCCCCGCCCGTGAGTGGCTCCTGTGAGTCTTTTTCCTTTTGGACATCATGCTTGGTTTTACCTTCCTGCCAGTGTCGAGCCTCGGGTTTCACCTGCATGAAGAGAGCCTCCCGCTCGTTCCATGGAGTTCCGCGTGGAGGCTTGAGGATCCTGTTGCCTGTCCGTCAGCCCGCCGTTAACAGCCACCTTTCGGCTTGGACCGGAGAGGAGTTCGCGGACGTTATCAGCCACTTTCCGGCTTGGACCGGAGAGAGGTTCGCGGACGCTTCACGGCCACCTTCCGGCCCAGGATGGAGCGCGCTCCCATCTACAGTCAGTTCGCTGCCGTCCCGTCAGCGGCTTCTAGGTGCGCGTGTACGCGCCTCTAGTCAGCGTCCCACCTGCCCGCTGTTCGTGACTGTCTGCGCCCGGACCTTGTTTGTTTTTTGCCCGTCTGTCTGTTACTGTTTACCACCGGACTTTGTTAGTTTCTTCCTGTTCCCCTGCTGCAATAAACCTGGTTTAACAACGATCTCAGCTGTCCTGTCGCTGCATTTGGGTCCGTGAACACACCACATCACGACAGAATTGAGAAACTTAATGAGAGAAAGAGACCTACTGAAGGGATCTGCCATCATGTCAGGGAATGTAGCAGATTGGCAAGCTTACCGCTCACTAAGAAATATAATAACTAAATTAAATAGACAAAAGAAAAAATATTACTATCATTCTAAATTTGAGGAATGCCATGGAGATAGTAAAAAACTTTGGAGAGTACTTAATGATGCTTTGGGTAGAAGTAAAACAGCCAAAACACCTTCATTTATTGAACTGAATGGAGAATTCATCACTAAACCATCTGATATAGCAAACTACTTCAATAATTACTTCCTCAGTAAAGTGAACACACTAAGAAACCAAATGCTGCCTGTGAGTGGTGGGCTGTCCAAAGCTATAATAAAAAATCATATTATGTGTGGTAAGGATTGTGTGTTTGATTTCAAGCCAATCAGTGCTGATTCTATGGTTAAGATACTTCACACAATTAAGTGTGATAAACCTTGTGGGTTTGATAATATTGATGGCAGACTGCTTCAGTTATCAGCTAAATCAATTGCTAAACCTGTAGGCCATATTTTCAATTTATGTTTTAAGGAATGTGCTTATCCTGATTTGTGGAAAATCGCAAAGGTTACTCCTCTGTCTAAAAACAGTAGGGAGCCATTTACAGGTCCAAACAGTAGGCCTATCAGCATTTTACCTGTCTTGAGTAAACTTTTGGAGGGAATTATATTTAAGCAGATCCAGCAATATTTTGCAGAAAACAACATTAACTCAGATCTACAGCATGCATACAAAGCAGGTTACTCTACAAGCACTGCACTGACATGTCTTACTGACGAGTGGTTCAAACAGATTGACATGAAGTCAGTTGTTGGGGTGGTGCTCTTGGATTTCAGTGCAGCCTTTGACATCATAGATCATGAGCTACTACTCATGAAACGGCGTATGGATTCAAAGAGTCTGCTATTGATTTATTGAAGGGCTATTTAGTGAACAGGCAACAATGTGTAATGTTCAATGGCTCCCTTTCAAATATTGAGATGCTTCAGTGTGGAATTCCTCAGGGAAGCTGCCTCGGCCCCCTTCTCTATTCTATTTTTGTAAATGACATGCCATATATATATAAAAAAATGCAGGAATGGGGATTTATGCGGATGACACGACTATGTATGTATCGTCAGACAGCATTGAACATGTTAATGAGGTGCTTCAACAAGAGTTAAAGCTGGTTACTGAATGGATCATGGAAAATAAGCTGAAGTTGAATGTCTTAAAAACTAAATGAATGAAAATAGGTTCTAAATGTGCTCTCAGGACAGATCAGAAATTAAGCCTCTCTTTGGAGGGTATTACTATTGAACAGGTTAAGGAAGTCAAACTGCTGGGTGTCACTATTGACGAAACACTGTCATGGTCCACTCAGATTAATAATACAGTGGTGAGAATGATTAATAGTATCCATGCCATTAGAAGGAGTGCTCATCTGCTAACTAACACAACAATTAGACTAGTCATACAATCTCTATTTCTGTCAAATTTGGACTACTGTCCTGTTATCTGGTCTAGCGCATCAAAGCAAGAAATTAGTAGACTTCAGGTTGCTCAGAACAGAGCGGCAAGACTAGCACTTCACTGCTCTGTCCGGAGTAGTGTGGATGCTATGGATGCTAGGCTGTCATGGATGATGGTGGATGAAAGACTGGCATGCAGACTTATTCTGTTTTTAAATAATGTGTATTCCTCACAGAAACCCATCAGTTTGTCTTTACAGCTATCACATGCAAATGAGAGGCATGGTTATAATACCAGACAGGCACTAAGGGGTCACTTTACTCTTCCTCTACCCAAAACCAATGCACTTAAGAAAACAGTAATGTACAGAGCTATCGCATACTGGAATGTGCTCCCCTCATATCTGACTCTAACAAGAAATAAGTGTGATTTCAAAAGGAAACTTAAGGCAGCAATAATCAGAAAGGAAATTAGTGTAGATTAGGTTATTACTTGAGGTATTTAGGCATTTTTATAATTTTTCTTTGAATGTAAATGTTGTTCCTAAGTCTGTGTTTGTGTTTACCAACATTGATCAGGCTGTACTGCATTTTATGATTTGTATTGTAATGCTTTTGCCTGGACCCCAGGAAGAATAGTCTCCACTACGGTGTAGACTAATGGGGATCCTTAATAAATAACAAATAATAACTAACTAATCGTATAGTATAATATACAACTGGAGGAGCCAGGGATCAAACCGTCTGACTGAGGGCCAACCCGCTTTACGGTATGAGCATCGCAGCCCCTTTAATGATAACACAGCTCAACCAGCTGTATTATTTACAATAAATCAACGTTGAGTAATCATTAATGATAAAAAAAAGTTATGTATGGCCAATGCAATAAACAAATGGGAAAAAAAAAATCACAATTATTTTCTAACAACAAATTAACAAAACATCAGTCTGATGAAAGTCATTACAAAATTATTCTGAACACAGTGAAAATATATGCCAGAACTACAACAAATGAACAGACATTATGTTGGGTCCCCACCACGCAGGGAAACACAGAGAGGCCAACATGTAGAACATAAAAACATGTGATGCGTGTTGTTTTAACAGCTGATGGTCAAACCTTCACTCTTCCCTCTATGAATGTGGAATATGACCTTTTTGAGTGGACACCACTTATGAGACTGTATCCATGATTTAGTTATTGGTCCCTGATCCCAGGATGGTGTCTCGTTATTATTAACCCATATTAATAATCCTATTAGTATTAAGAGGTGTATTCTGGGAACTCTGTCCAAGGACACACCAAGCTCAGAATGTGTGAAAGTTACTTGAGTGTTTATCTTCATTGTATTTAATGAAACGTTCAGCTCAGCTCACAAGGGGACATTTTGACTAACTCCTAATGTTATGGAGACCCAACATTTTCAAACTGATGTTTACAGTCAGGTCCATAAATATTTTGACATTGACACATTTTTCATTGTTTTGGCTCTGTACACCACAACAATGGAGTTGAAATGAAAAATTGAGGGTATTTACATCCAAATCAGGTGAACGGTGTTGGAACTACAACAAATGTATGTAACAAAGGCAGACTGCTCTTGTTGCATGGAGAAGAAGCTTCCTTCACCACGAGGTGAGGAGGGGAAAGAGGAAAGATGGAAGGAGAAACCAGCAAAAGCAGGCAAGTAACTGTAATCCAATTTTTCAATAAAGCCTCACAGATAGATCATTTTTTATTTGTGGATCAACATTATTTCATAAGTCTCTGTTCTGTAGACCAGGTCTGGTTGCTGACCAGGTCTCTTGTACTAGAGGTGTTGGAACCCTTAAAATGAAGAAAAAAAACAACTGTTAATCATCGCCAGTGAGGATGACCATGAGACCGTGACAATATGCTTATACAGTCAGGTCCATAAATATTTGGACATTGACACATTTTTCATTATTTTGGCTCTGTACACCACAACAATGGAGTTGAAATGAAAAAATCAAGATGTGTTGTAAGTGAAGACTTTCAGCTTTAATTTGAGGGTATTTACATCCAAATCAGGTGAACGGTGTAGGAACTACAACAAATTCAAATGTGGCCACCGTCTTTTTAAGGGACCAAAAGTAATTGGACAAATTAATATAATCATAAATCTAATTGTCACTTTTAATACTTTGTTGAAAATCCTTTGCAGTCAATGACAGCCTGAAGTCTGGATTCCATAGACATCACCAGACGCTGGGTTTCGTCCCTGGTGATGCTCTGCCAGGCCTCTACTGCAACCGGCTTCAGTTCCTGCTGCTTCTTGGGGCATTTTCCCTTCAGTTTTGTCTTCAGTAAGTGAAATGCATGCTCAATTGGATTCAGGTCAGGTGATTGACTTGGTCATTGCAGAACATTCCACTTCTTTGCCTTAAAAAACTCCTTTAAATTTTTTTTTTTTACATCATCTCATCGCTGAAATTTAAATAAATAAAAGGTTGTTGTGTTACCTGACTATTACTGAGGGGTATTAGAACACATCTCTTAAATACATTTGTTTTAATTATTTTTTCATTTGAATATTATTAACTATAGTAACATCTATGGTGTTACGGGTTAATTTTGACATGGAGAAACTCCTTTGTCTCCGGACAGAGCTCTATAAGCCAATAGATTTGGAGGCAAATCAATGCCAAAAGTAGAGAGCGCAAATGAGCTCCACGAGAGCGCGCAAATCAAACAGCCGCGCGCGTAATTTACTTTGACGAGCGCTTTTACATCACTACGCGAGCAAAATCCCAGCTCGCGCGAGCAAAAGTTGCTCTCAAAGTTGGAACCTGCTCGCTCTCGAAGCTTTAACCTGCTCGCGCTCGAAGCTTTAACCTGCTCGCTCGCATGTCTGTTACCTGCTCGTGCTCGAGTAGATTTTCAATAACAGTAGTATTCAGAGAACGTCAACTTTCAGTTGTGTTTTCTCATCCGCCATTGTTCCCAGTGTGCCGGTGAGAAATGCATTCCAGCCAATCCGAAGCCGAGGATTGTAACCAATTAGATGTAGAGATACGATAGTGACTGGGTCCGCCCACTTACTGTCAAAAAGAAAATCTACTCGAGCGCGAGCAGGTTAAAGCTTCGAGAGCGAGCAGGTTCCAACTTTAAGAGCAACTTTTGCTCGCGCGAGCTGGGATTTTGCTCGCGTAGTGATGTAAAAGCGCTCGTCAAAGTAAATTACGCGCGCGGCTGTTTGATTTGCGCGCTCTCGTGGAGCTCATTTGCGCTCTTTAGTTTTGGCACGGGTTTACCGTCATAGTCGTCTCACATCAGTGTGTAGAACAGCCGTCTTTGAAGAGCTCTCGCTCGAATAGCCAATCTTCGTTGCCACATCCATGATCTCTTTCATGTTTAGCATTGTAGCGCATAATAATAATAATGCATTTAATTTATATAGCGCTTTTCATAGTACTCAAAGTCACTTTACACAACATTTACAACGTCCTATAAAAACTATGCAATAAAACAAGTAGAATAATAAAACAGATACAAATAAATGAAAACAATAAGAGCACACAGTCAAACATTAAAAGCAGTTCTGAAGAGGTGGGTTTTGATTTGGGATTTGAATGTGGAGAGGACAGTGCAGTCACGGATGAGTTTGGGGAGGGAGTTCCAGAGGGAGGGGGCAGCTATAGAGAAGGCTCTGTCACCCCATGTCCGGTGCTTGGTCCTATGGGTAGGATGGATAGGAGGTTGGCATCAGAGGAGCGGAGCTGACGGGATGGAGTGCTTGTTGGTGTATTATACAGTGGTAATTAAGGGGAAAACATCATCCTCCCTGCACTTAACAATAAATCCGTTCAAGCGTCCGACCATTGCAGGCGCAACGTCCGTGGTGATCGACATTAATTTGCACACCAGGAGCTTTACATTTTTTTTTTATTATTATTTTTTAAATGGCACCCCTGGTCTAGGGACTACTGTGGCTCAGTGGTTGAGCAGGGTCGTCCTTCAATCAGAGGATCGGTGGTTTGATCCTCTGCTCCGCTAGTTCATGTTGATGTGACCTTGGAAAACCCCAAATAACCCCAAATTGCTCCCGTAGCTGTGCCTGTGGTGTGTGAATGGTTATAGTTAACTGTTAGCAGCCTGAGGTAACAGCTAACGTGATCAGAGGTTTTATTGTAATGTGTTCAAGCTCCATTTAGTAAAAACTAGTATTGGACGAATGTAAATTGTAACATTATCACAATGTGTCAAATGCACCGCAATAAAAAATAAAATATATTACGACAAATTTGTCTATGCTGAAGTTCAGATATTGGAGTTGGTATTGGAAAGCAACATTTTGTATGGGAACAGCTCCAGCTGCTAACAGAACATGATCACACCCACTGACCTCTGGACCTCTGGATGCTCACAGCTGTCAGCACTATGTTTGGGGCGATGGCATCCTCGCTCAGCATTAAAAACACTGCCCACACATGATGACGAAGAGTTTCCAGCTATGACTTAGTGTACCTCAACTCTTCATCACTCAGCAACAACAGACCTTTCTGATCTCAACATACTAAACTAGGCTCCCCTCACTGCTGCTACTGAAGTATTTTCGTCACATTGGAAGACTGAATCTGATCCGCTGCATATGATCCTAGTCGGGAACAGATTGAGTCAGACACTTTAAATCCTTCTGTTACGGACGGTGTCCTATGTTTCTGGCCTGCATACATGTATTGTGTTTTGTGCTATTGCTTTGTTGTTGTTTTGTCTCCCCCTCCTGTTGTCTCTCATACTTCACAGATGTACACACCTGGTTCCTGTCATCCAATCACCCCACCTGTTCCAGATCTCCAATCAACCAGTCCCCCTGTTAATAGTCCTCTGTTTGTTTCGGCACCAGGCCCTTTGCCTCAGCACTCTGCCTTGGGTCTCCGGCCGTTGTGTTGCGTTGTGAGCTGTGGCAGTGGCAGAGCTCGGTTTGAGCGCTGCCAGTTTGTGAGTGCTTGCTGCTTGCTTGCTTGCTTGCCTGTTTGTTTTATGGTTTGTCTTTAGTTATATCCCCCTCGTTTAAACTTTATGTCTGGTGAGCAGCCTACTTTCCTTTGGTTGTTGTCTTTGTCAAGTCCCTTTGTTGTGCGCACATGGTCAATGAGGACAGGTAAGATACCCTGGGGTTTACATACTGCATACACGTAGGTTACCTGTTGTTAATGCCCTAGGTTAGAGTGAGCACCACCTCCTGTACTTTTGGGTGCAAAGCACCTGTAACTGGGGGGGAATGGGTTTTTGCTAAGTTCTTTTCTTTGGTGCCACGGACAGTCCTTGTTGTTCCCTGTGTTGCGTTTTTTTGTAAATAAATACTCTATCATATACGGACCCTGGCGTTTTGTGTGACTGTACCCTCCCTTGTCCAAACCTGCTGTTTTTATGTTGCGTCCCACTCCGAGCCACCACGGGGCGTAACATAAATTGGGGGCTCGTCCGGGATCCTTGATCCTTTTAAGCAACAGGTTTGATGAGTGTTGGTGTGCAGTGCACACGTCAAGTAGGCTGATAGTATAGATTAGGTTTGTTGAGGTTCGGCTTAAGGCTGTTTAAAGACATTATGAGCACGTTTGATATTGCTGGTTTTCTTAGTGATCCTTCTGTGGAACAGATTGATCACTGTAAAAAAAAGGATTTGTATGCCATTGCGGCACATTTTGACTTTGCGGTCTCAGCAAATCTGCTAAAAGCAGAACTGAAAGAAGCGGTTGTACGTCTGTTGGTACGTAATAAAGTGCTTGGTACAGCCAGCAGTGCGACGGTTGGTGAGCCTACTATTCCACTCCAATTGTTGTCGTCTAGTACAGAGGATCGCAGGGAGGGGGAGGTAGTTGAGGATGAGCTGGTTGAGAATGAGTCAGTTCCTTCTAATGGGGAGCTGAATCCTCCTCGTACTGTGCCCAAATTTTCTCCCTTTTCATTACCTAGGGTAAGCGATGTTGCCCGCCATAAGCTACGCTTAGCGCATTTGCAACTTGAGGCTCAGGAAAAAGAGAGAGATGCCGCATATAGTCACAAGTTAGCTATTCGAAAGATGGAGCTAGAAATGGAGGCGAACGTCTCTAACCGCAGAATAGAGTTAGAGATAGCAGCAGAAAAGGAGGTGAAGCTAAAGCGCCTAGAACTGGAAGCTGCTGCTGTGCATTCAGCTAAGTCTCTTGGTCCTACTGGGTCCATACAATCAGATCCCTCCGCGTCTACCAGAGGTTTTGAGGTGAGCAGAAATGTAGCGTTGGTACCTCAATTTCGTGAGGCTGAAGTAGATTCTTATTTTACTGCTTTTGAGCGAGTTGCTACCTCACTGAAATGGCCAAAAGAGGTCTGGTCGATACTGCTTCAGTGTAAACTGACAGGAAAAGCGCAGGAGATTTTAGCTGCATTGTCTCTAGAAGATAGTTTATGTTATGAGACTATTAAGGCAGCTGTGCTTCGGGCCTACGAACTAGTGCCTGAGGCATATAGACAAAAGTTCCGGACTTGTAAAAAATTGTCTAGCAAAACGTTCGTTGAGTTCGCCCGCGAGAAGGAGACTTTGTTTAATCGATGGTGCAAGGCAAGCGACGTGTCTAATTTTGACACGCTGTCACAATTAGTTCTCATTGAAGAATTCAAGAATAGTCTGCCTGACCGAATGGTGACGTATCTCAATGAGCAAAAGGTAGGGACGTTAGCGCAGGCTGCTGTGCTTGCTGATGAGTTTGTGTTATCGCACAAGCAACCTTTTGGGATGCCCCGATACGAGAGTAGGTCGTTTACTCCTTCTGCCTCGGCTAGAATGCCGTCCAGTCCGCCACGTCCATTGTCACTCCGCTCCACGGAGGAACAGGAGTGTTTCTATTGTCACCGAACAGGTCACATAAAGAGTGACTGTTTTATGTTAAAACGGAAGCTGTCACAGCCAAGCCAACGACCAAAAGAGGTTGGGTTCGTGCGAACGTTGGTGGGTCCAGTGTCACTAGCCCCGGAGATGGAGGGTGGTACTCTGGACCCCTGTTATAAGCCATTCATGTTGGACGGGCTGGTTTCCCTCAGCGCAGATCCGTTGAACCAGCGGCCAGTGCGCATACTTAGGGATACTGGCGCCTCTCAGTCTTTTATATTGTCAGGCGTGTTGCCTTTTTGTGATGACACTGTCAGTGACTCTAGTGTGATTGTGCAAGGCGTTGAGATGGGGTTTGTGTCTGTGCCTCTCCGTGAGGTACATTTGTCCTGCGGCCTGGCAAATGGAGTGTTTAAAGTGGGCGTGCGCCCATCTTTGCCCATTAGAGGAATCACATTTCTGTTAGGGAATGACATCGCTGGTGGGAAAGTTATGCCAGTTTTAGAAGTTCTTGGACGACCTGAGATTTTGCAGCCTGATGTGTTGGCTCAGGACTTCCCTGAAGTGTTCCCAGTGTGTGTGGTCACCCGTGCTCAAGCACGTAGTTTGGGTGAAACAGTTGATTTGTCGGATACTCTGTTCGCGACTGAGTTGTCTGGGCAGACTGTTTCCCCACCTGTGGTTACTCAGTCTACTGTTGAGCCGAGTGTCCCGCTTAAAGTTCAGTGTGGTACTTCCACCTTAGAGACAGCTAGGTTGCCTATGGTTCGAAGTAATCTTATTGCTGCTCAGAAGGAGGACGCTACTTTAGCCAAATGTTTTGCTGCAGCTCTTGCTCCAGAGAGCGCTCGGAATAAAGAAATGGAGTATTTCGTGGAGAATGATCTCCTTATGCGGAGATGGAAATCTCGCGCTGATTTGGATAACGATTGGAGTAATGTCTTTCAAATTGTTGTGCCTACACCGTACCGACAGTCTGTTTTGTCTCTGGCTCATGAGCATCTCTGGTCTGGTCATCTAGGTATTACAAAGACCTATGACAGAGTGTTGCAGCAGTTCTTCTGGCCAGGATTGAAGCGAGATGTGTCTTTGTTTTGCCGTACATGCCATGTATGTCAGGTCACAGGGAAGCCTAATCAGGTTATTAAGCCTGCGCCTCTTCACCCGGTTCCGGCTATTGGGGAACCGTTTGAGCATGTTTTAGTGGATTGTGTTGGCCCTCTGCCAAAAACGAAGTCTGGTAACCAGTTCCTGCTAACAATCATGTGTGTAGCTACCCGGTACCCTGAAGCGATCCCTCTTAGGAGTATAACAGCGCAGTCAGTAGTTAGGGCCCTGATCAAGTTCTTTTCTACTTTCGGCCTCCCTAAGATCGTGCAAACCGACCAAGGTACCAACTTTCTTTCGGGTATTTTCGAGCAGGTGTTAACGTCACTGTCGATAACACACAGAGTCTCTAGTGCTTATCACCCAGAGTCGCAAGGGGCACTCGAACGATGGCATCAGACGTTTAAGTCTGTGTTGCGCAAGTATATCATGGAGAGCGGTAAGGAATGGGACGAAGGAGTCCCTTTAGCTTTATTTGCCGTTAGAGAAATAGTGCAAGAGTCACTAGGTTTTAGTCCAGCAGAGCTGGTATTTGGTCACACAGTTAGAGGCCCTTTAAGAGTGTTAAAGGACCAGCTAACGGGCGAGAGTTCGCCCACCCAGCGAAACGTGCTGACCTACGTGAGTCGCTTCCGAGAACGACTGCACAATGCTTGCCGTATTGCTAAGGAGAGTCTCTCTGTTGTACAACAGGGTATGAAGCGGCGGTTCGATAAGAAAGCACTTCCACGTTCTCTTCAAACAGGGGACTTGGTGTTAGTGTTGCTGCCCATTCCAGGTACTTCCATGAGTGCTCGATTTTCAGGTCCTTACACTGTTGACAGGAGGTTGAGTGAAACTGACTATGTTGTCAGGACCCCTGATAGAAGGCGAAAAACCAGAGTATGTCATATAAACATGTTGAAAAATTATTACACCAGAGGCGACGTCCAGCCTGAAACACGCGGTGCGCCTCTTGTGGCGACTGTTGCGGCTGCGGTGTCAGTAGCTGTGAGTCCTACTGCAGTGAGTGATGAGGATGGCTTGAGTTTGCGCAATGCCCAGCAACAGTCCCCTCGGTTGTCAAACTCAGAAATGTTGTTGAAACTTCCATCCTTAATGCGTCATTTAAGCAGGGAGCAGGAAGCAGACCTACTCGGCCTTATCTCCGAGTTCCACTGTCTGTTGGGAGATGTGCCTACCCGCACTACGGTGCTACAGCACGACATCGATGTGGGTGAGTCCCGACCTATTAAACAGCACCCATACAGAGTAAATGCGTACAAAAGATCTCTAATGAAAAAAGAGGTTGATTACTTGCTGGAAAATAATTTAGCACAGCCCAGTTCCAGTCCATGGAGTTCTCCGTGCTTATTGGTTCCAAAGCCTGACACTACTAACAGATTCTGCACAGATTTTCGAAAGGTAAACAGTGTCACGGTGCCTGACTCATTTCCTATGCCCCGCGTAGATGATTGCGTGGATACCATAGGATCAGCTCGCTATGTCACAAAGCTGGATCTGTTGAAAGGTTATTGGCAGGTTCCCCTTTCGCCCAGGGCTTCTGCTATCAGTGCTTTTGTGACTCCTGATAATTTTTTACAGTATTCCGTGATGGCTTTCGGGATGAGAAACGCTCCGGCCACTTTCCAGAGGTTGGTGAATATTGTGTTTAGTGGTGTGCCTAACTGTACTGCATATTTGGATGATGTGGTAGTACACTCGTCAGAGTGGCCTGCTCATGTGGACTCGTTAAGAACAGTGTTTCAGCGACTGGCGGATGCGTCTCTGACACTGAACCTCGCGAAATGTGAGTTTGGGAAGGCAACTGTGACCTACTTGGGTAAACAGGTGGGCGGAGGCCAAGTGCGTCCCTTGGAGGCCAAGATCGCAGCTATCCAGTCTTTCCCAGTACCCACCACTCGGCGGGAGTTACGCCGATTCCTCGGAATGGCTGGTTACTACAGAGGGTTCTGTAGGAATTTCTCTTCCGTTGCAGCCCCAATGACTGACTTGATCAGTCCATTGGTGAAGTTTGTCTGGTCAGATAGGTGTCAAATCGCCTTTGAATGCTGTAAAGCACTATTGTGTAATGCCCCAGTACTAAGCGCTCCTGATTTTGATAAACCGTTTTCCATTGAAGTCGATGCGTGCGGTATTGGTGCTGGTGCAGTTCTGACTCAGATGGATTCTGAGGGTTTGGTCCACCCTGTAGGATTCTTTTCAAAAAAGTTCAATAGTAGCCAGATGCGCTACTCGACCATAGAACAGGAGACGTTGGCTTTACTTCTCGCGCTCCAATTTTTTGAAGTTTATGTTGGGTCTAGTGCGGACCCTGTGGTGATTTACACAGACCACAATCCGCTGGTGTTCCTGCATCGGATGCATAATCACAACCAGCGACTAATGCGTTGGTCGTTGATTATCACGGGTTACAACTTGGTGATCCGCCACAAAAAGGGCACAGAAAATGTGTTTGCGGACGCTCTGTCTCGGATGTAGCCACTGTAGGTCAGCGGTTACTGGGGGCAAATTTTGGAGTTTTTTTGGTTTTAAGGGATGGTTTGAGGTATCGTCAGCCATGGGCTGACTCTTTATGGGGGGGAGTGTTACGGACGGTGTCCTATGTTTCTGGCCTGCATACATGTATTGTGTTTTGTGCTATTGCTTTGTTGTTGTTTTGTCTCCCCCTCCTGTTGTCTCTCATACTTCACAGATGTACACACCTGGTTCCTGTCATCCAATCACCCCACCTGTTCCAGATCTCCAATCAACCAGTCCCCCTGTTAATAGTCCTCTGTTTGTTTCGGCACCAGGCCCTTTGCCTCAGCACTCTGCCTTGGGTCTCCGGCCGTTGTGTTGCGTTGTGAGCTGTGGCAGTGGCAGAGCTCGGTTTGAGCGCTGCCAGTTTGTGAGTGCTTGCTGCTTGCTTGCTTGCCTGTTTGTTTTATGGTTTGTCTTTAGTTATATCCCCCTCGTTTAAACTTTATGTCTGGTGAGCAGCCTACTTTCCTTTGGTTGTTGTCTTTGTCAAGTCCCTTTGTTGTGCGCACATGGTCAATGAGGACAGGTAAGATACCCTGGGGTTTACATACTGCATACACGTAGGTTACCTGTTGTTAATGCCCTAGGTTAGAGTGAGCACCACCTCCTGTACTTTTGGGTGCAAAGCACCTGTAACTGGGGGGAATGGGTTTTTGCTAAGTTCTTTTCTTTGGTGCCACGGACAGTCCTTGTTGTTCCCTGTGTTGCGTTTTTTTGTAAATAAATACTCTATCATATACGGACCCTGGCGTTTTGTGTGACTGTACCCTCCCTTGTCCAAACCTGCTGTTTTTATGTTGCGTCCCACTCCGAGCCACCACGGGGCGTAACACCTTCATTAACTGTCACTTCATTAAGTCAGTGATAATAATTAGGCAGTATGTAAGTTGTTTGCCATGTATCATTTGACATGGCTTATATTAATCTAAATATGAAGCCCAGCATCTCTGTCTGTGTGTTCTTCTCATATCTTGAGAACTGGTTTCACACTTGCTGAGCGTATTGCTGGGGACCCCGTGGAGGGCTTTGTCCAATTTTGGTGCAATTCCACATTTATTTATTCTTTAATTTGGCGCTTTGAGTGTTCCATACATTAACAATGACATGCCGGAAGAAATGAAAAGACACACTGCTCCACCACTTTGTTCTCTCCTCCTTTGCGGCCCTCTGGCCTGCTGTGTGTCAGGACTGCATGTAGTCACAGAGTGGGTTGTACAGTGAGGCCTGAGGGACGCTGCTGGAGGGAAAGTCATCCATCATCAAAACTGAGAAGATTCATCTACTGAGGAGCAGGAAGTTGTTCACAATTGTTTGTGGTAATCCACCAAATAGAGATATATTTCCCTGGAGGAAAGGGCTCAATGGTCAACTGATGCAGCCGGTCTGAAGCCCTGCTTGATGAAACTCTTTAGGTAATCCATCCATCCATCTATCTATACATCCATCTATCCTACAGTGTCATGTGTATATGTATGTTGTTTTGTTGAATTAATTAACACCGTGGAACAGACTAATTGTAGTTACATACAACATACAAGGGGGAATTAATTTAGAGTCAGATGAAACCATATTAAAGTTGTCATGTATCCAAGTCATTACAAGTCATCTGGGATTTTACAGACTGAGGGCAAATACAAAAATATAAAAAAATATTTTCCCTCAAAACTATTCATACTGTCAGAGATTTTCAATAAAAGGGTTGAATACATGTGTGCAGTTGGAGAAGCAACACATGGTGTAGTGTGGTGTAACAGAGGTGCTGTAAGAGCTTCCATGGGTTTGTTTGACAAAGGTTTTCAGGGTGGATGAGCCGAGCTGGAACAAAATTGTTAACATTTTAATATTTCATAATATTTTCTTTCTAGTCTAAAGAAGTGTAGAGAGTACTCACCTTCAGCCGTACCAGCTGTACAATGTCTGCTCTTCCCTCTGCGTTTCAGCAACGTGTTTTTGAATATTTGTGAGAAAGCAGAAGAGCTACTGACGGTTGTGTTCATCTGCCACTCTAGTGACAGTTTATCCTTCCGATCCTATCGAAGCTGCAGATCATATTTAATAATAATGAAACTAATGTTTGCCTAAATAGTTAAATAATGCAAACATGAGAAGGGCTTACATATATTGTACTTTACTTTGCTATTTGGACTTGAACGGTTTTCCTTTTTATTGAAACATCAAATAAACTACATCAATGGTCCATAAACCCGAATGTGCTCATGAAGCTTTGATGAGGCCAGGATGAAGGGGACAGCTGGCAGGCTAAGAAAGGCGACATGACGTTCTTCTTCATTCTGTTTCAGCACCCGGGACAGCGCCGCACTTCCACTCACACACATACACAACAAAAACCCTATCCATCTGAGAATAACTTAGAACAATTAATGTCTATCCATAATGGATAGAGTGGGATTACTTTTCCTTGTTTAATGTTTTTTTCGGGACCCCCAGGACTATTTTTCTTTCTTTTCTTTCTTCTTACTGGTCAATCCCCTGCACACGTCATATTTAAACACTCATGCCACTTAACATACACTTACATTAACGTATCTGTTTGTCTGAACACTTTATCTTATACTTAATTTAATACCCATTGCACTGTTGTTGTCGTTGATTGTTGATTGTTGTTTGTCTCGTCTAACGTCTCATGTCTAATGTATGCACTTTCCACCTAGAACAATTCCTCGTTTGTTTAAACATTCCTGGCAAATAAACGGTTTCTGATTCTGATTCTGATAATAATAATAATAATAATACAAAAATGCTGCATTTGAATAATAATAATAATAATAATAATAATAATACATTTCATTTTTGCCACAGAGCCAATATATAGTAAAACAAATACAAACATTGATAAAACATGCTTAAAGCAACCACTAATGAATAAATAAAATACAAATTAACAGCTGACAATGAATCAACACAAGGTAAAAAATGCCTTCCTGAATAAAAAGGTTTTCAGGCCAGTCTTAAAAGAGCTAGGGAGGTGCATGTCCATTTATGCATTTATGGGTGAGTAGTAGGACTTTGTAGTCAATCCAGAATGAGACAGGGAGCCAGTGTAGTGAGTGTAGAATGGGTGTTATGTGTTCATATTTTTGGACTCTCTTCAGGATCCTGGCAGCACTGTTTTGGATGTATTGTAGTTCCTGGAATACTGATTTGGACATCAATTACCATGGCAGCAATCAAAGCTTCCGCTCAGCCTCATCGAATATGCAACATTCTTGGCGCCAAAACAGAGATTAAGCCAACAGCTGCTCCTCATACTAACTCCTGAGGTCAGATCACGTATGAACACTTTTGTCATCTTGTGTTGGCATCAAAGTGGAGGTTGAGCGAAGTTACAGCGAGCGGGTCCCTATCAGATAGAGAAGGCTTGTGCTGCTGAAGGGCTGTACGTTTCAGTGGACTGATGGAAAGTAATCATGTCTATGAAAAGAGGGGCAAAGCTTGTGCAAAATAGATCATTGACCATTAGTTGTTAGAGGGAAAGGACTACGATGGGAACATAGCAAATGGAGCCAAAATTACACAATTGATGGAAGTGGTGTCAGTTTGAAGAAACGTTTCATGTGCTTCAATAACTCTTGATCGTCATCGTGTGTGCCTGAGTGTGTCCAGCAGATGTTGCGACATCACTAGAGCACACAGTGTATTATTCTCAGCCAACAGACGGGAATGTGTCACGACTAGCTGCCATTAAAACCTAACGATAAAAGTAATCAGTGAAATGAATTCGATGAAGTTACCACTGGTAGTGGAGAAAGTAATTTGGTCAATCTTCAACAATTATTGAAAGACATAATCTGCATTGCATGTGGCCCTCACGTCATTTAGACAAGTAGAAGAATCCTCATGCAGAGCGATGTTGGCAGACAATGCACAAAATATCAAATATTCACAATGAAGTCGTACTGGAAGTCTGTCACCATCTGACCGACAGTAAATATGGCTACATGTGTTGTCCTCGCCAATAGCAGGTTATTGCTCTGGTTTTAGACTTTGATACGATTGGCTTTGGGAGAACCTGGCAGCATCTGGCTGGTTTCACTTTAGTTGACGCCCACAGTCCGCTGAAGTGGAGAAGGGAGGGAGACAGAGAGGTTTGGGAATGACGAGAGTGTGAAGAGTCTTCCCGACTGAACTTCCACTAATCTTCATTTGTCTTGTTCTAAACTCTGGATATGCTGGTCTACCAGATAAACAAGCACCAGACCAGCATTGAAATCAGCAGGATTCATCCCCTGGGAGTCATGCATGTATGGAGGAAAGGTCATGGCAATCCATCCAATAGTTGTTGAGCTATTTTAGTCTGAAAAAAGCAATGGATTGACCAGTTGAAACGCAGTGCTCTGATGCACTTATTACACTGATGTATAAAGTATTTGACTGTTCTGCCTGCCAGCATGCTAACAGCTTAATGTAGTTCACACTAACAAACTGTACATTAAATGGAGTGTGTGTGTGTGTGTGTGTGTGTGTGTGTGTGTGTGTGTGTGTGTGTGTGTGTGTGTGTGTGTGTGTGTGTGTGTGTTCCTAATCACAGAGTCTGCTCTAACATATGCCTCAACCATCTGCTCTAATATGAATTCCTGGCATTCCTTGACCACCAGATAAAATATGACACAATCCATGCACTAAACATCTTTTATTATCGTGAACAGGCTTCTGCAGGCCGAGCTGATGGACTGGTGTTCTTACACCACCTTGGTCTCATTTGTTAACCAGCTTGATGGTGTTAAGAAGCTCTTCCTACACCGGCACTGAGAAAGAGCGTCGTTTGTCTTCATCCACGTCCACCTGGCTTATATATTTATCCGCACAACGTTCGGGCCGAAGCCATTCATCGCCTTTTTCTTCTTCTGTTGAGTGCATGAAGTGTTTAGGTTGCAAATATCGGAGAGATTCCTGTACCAGATGAAAGCATGTTCATCATTATCAGCCCTCAGAGATCAGGAAGGACTTAAAGAGCCGTGTTTAAATCCAACAGCTTAATGAGAGAAACATCCTCTGGTAGCAGAGGAACCTTATCACTATTATGGCTAAGGCATAGAACAACACTCACTCTAATGAGATAATGTGCCAGAAGCTCGCACATTGTGATACATCCATGCAGTTTTAGTGCTGGTGTCATCTCTTTAAAGGCTTTTTTTGGTTTTCTTTTCCCAAAAGGTCTTCCTGTCAGCTTTCAACTGCAGAAGAGGCGAACAAGGAGCTCATGGAGCACTCTGCACACAGACACTCACAGTGCTACTACACATCTAAAAGTCGTGTTTGTCTTAAATGCTGAACATGAACTGTCTGGGCTTTTTTCCTGCTGTTCCGTCTGGTACCACAAGGTGATGCATTTAGTTTCAAGGGTCAGAACGAGGGAGAATCAGAGCATAACATCTGTATATATATCAGAGGTAGGTTTGCTAGTTTAAAATATACAATGTATTTTTTAGGCCTGCATATCATAAATCATATTTTCTCAGCTACTGCTTTCTGTTCAGTGTATAATGAAAACCAGTATAGGAAGGTTATTTTACATGGTAATGTTGCAAGCCATCAGGGTCTTAAAAACTTCATTTTTTTGTGAAAGTCTACTCCACTGATCTCGGATACAATGGTGTTCATAACTGATCCGAAGCACCGCGCATTTCCTCCAATTAAGTGATCACAGCGAGGCCCTTTGCTGCTACTCCATCAAGCTGTCAGAGTTACGTTATCACGGAGCCCACACTGTCACTGACTGCACTCTACAGAACTATTCTAATTTTTAGACAAACTAAAAAGTGATTTCCGAAAGAAGTGAACGGAAAGTTCCTTAATTCAGGAGATAAAACAGGTTAAAAAGATGAGGATAGAAGATGAAGCCTTTCCCTGTGTCTCCAGTATTAGAGATGCACCGATTGACACACTTTTGGAACTACGAACCTAATCAGAAACTTATTATATTGTAATTCATTCCCATTAATGCTGCTCAGAGTTATCACAGCACAGAGCTAAACAGCATTATGATGTGTTCAGGCTCTACTCACTACAACTGAGTATGTGAAGGTCAATTATAACGCTACCATTATGTGTTCCAATAAATATGTTTGTTTAAATACAGTAGTTTTAAGGAGCATAAAATAAATATGAGATGAATTATGACCTGATACATAAACTAATATTGACAAACATTTTTGTTTTATCAAAGCAACTATTTAAATAGAACTACAGTCTTTTATTTCCTCATAATTTTAATTGTGTGTTTTTGTGCAAATAACCACTATAGATGACAATAACAAAATAAAACGATGCTTGACTTTTTTTTTTTTTTACGTTATTATTATTTTATTCTTATGATTTTACTATAACACAATGTGTAAGCACGACTCTCAAAATCTACAAGATTAGCCTGAAAAACACTACCTGAAACCATTTCATGAGTCTACGGAGCCGAGGCAGTAGGTAAGTACTATGCTATGATTGGCCAGTCTGTGTTTGAGGGTGGGACATATAATGAGTGCCTTCATTATATGTTCACAGTTTGTTATTATTTTATTAGCTTAGCGGATCGATTGAAAGCTTCTTGGTAGCCAATCCTGAAACGTCAGATTTCAGAGTGTCCCTGAACACAACAACAAGGCGAGTTCTCAACACAACTGTCTGAAGAACTACACAAAGGCAATGTACCTTCTGTCAGAGAAAAAGTTCACTGTGCTGGATTATGGATTTCAAGCAAGTTTCAAGTCTCCACCAGTTGATGTGTGTTTACTGGTGTGAGCAGTGCTGCTCTGAAGGGAATCCAGAGCGGCCAAAACTCCAAAAGCATCAATGATGTCAGATAATTCATCATGCCTCCCTGACAGCCATGTCTGTTGAAACTGAAAGTTCTTTAAAAACAGGGTGCTGTTGTTAGGGCACCATCCCAGCCAGCATGTCCATGTGGGGCCCATAAGGTTTAAATTTGGGCTGCCGATAAGGGTCCCAAGTGGGTTTGTCCGCAGTTTCCACGGTGGCAAACACAGGTGAGGCCAATTTGTAGCCAATTTGGGTCCCACTTAAAGCCCAGTCAGATCCCTCTTAAAGTCGATGAATAAACCGGTGAATAAACCCAGTATGGGCAAACACAGGTGAGGCCACCGTGGAACTGCGGACAAACCCACTTGGGACCCTTATCGGCAGCCCAAATTTAAACCTTATGGGCCCCACATGGACATGCTGGCTGGGATAATACAGTTTGAAAAACTCGGTGACCGCTCAAGGAGGCATTTTTGGGAAATCTTGCTCATGTCGTGCTGGATGTTCATAGTTTTGATGAAAATATCTTTTAAAAGTGTTTTTTTTTTTGCAGATATACATTTTTTTTCCAAGACTTTGCTGAACAAATACATACAATAAAAACAGGTATTGGAATTAATTTGGGGTTCCTACGAGGACTCAAACACAGGGGAAAAGAAGAAAAAAAAGTCTGGAACCAAAACTGGTTCCACTGGGTTTCAAGGGTCTTAATTGGTTTCCAAGCGCTGTGCCTGAAAATTCCTCTGATATCTGAATGTATTGGGAAGGATTTATTTCTTCTCTTTCAATGCACACTTCTGATAACAGAAGTGTGATTGTATCCAGCTGGCACACGCTATGCATCTCTCTCCTCAGCGCTCAAGCATTGAAATATTGACTCGACTGAGGGAGATGAACTGTGTTTTACAAACCGAAGGACAATGTTTGGAAGGTTGGAATGTTGATTTATTCATTTTAACAACATTTTCACAGCGCTGCTGCGGCGGCTCACTGAAGTGACATTAACAAGCGAGTCTGGCTCTCAACTTCTCTGCTCACACTCATCTCCAACAAAACTCTTCCTAATTCCTTGGCTGGGTTTGGAATGGCACGTTGATGGCTGCTGTGAAAGGATAATAGCGGTTATGGACACCGCTTTGCAATAAGGTTACTAGTGCTTACATAACTAGGTATTAATGAGAGTTAATCAGGAACGACTTGTGCCGAAAGTGGTCAGCAAGTCGATTCAAGGATATTATGAAGTATTCATTTCCTAGTTATTCATTAATATGGTATATCCCAGTCTGTTCCCGGGCTCTTAACGCGGAGTCTTTCAGTACTGCTCAATGATTCATTACAGATCGTTTGGGTGTTTTGAAGTGAAGGTTCAGGAGGTCCATACTGTGCATCACCCTCAGCAGATGGAGTAGCAGCACAGTGTCCTGCTGAACCCCCAATACCAGTCTATATACGCTATATTTAGAACACTGTCACCGCTCTATCTGGCCATCAGACAGCCCTCTCCAATGGAGAACTGTACTGAAAGTGAAGCGTATCTTCGCTCCCTTCAAAGCCACCAGACTAAAAACAGAATACATTCACGCTCAGTTCAGGTCACCGTTGGACAGTAGAGCGTCTGCTGGGCGCCTCTGGAGGGCTCAGACTCTCACAGCTCCACTCCGCTCTCCAGGAGGAGTTCTGCTGCGAGTCCACCTGACCTTTGACATTTTGGGCGGACATCACGGCCCGTCTTCTGATGGGTCACTTACTAGACAGTCCCCTCCGGCTCTGTGCTCCCGCTCTGTCACGCTGGAGCGGTCCAGATGAGCTCGTAAATCTGTACAATATGTATCAAGCTCTAAGAAATCAACTGCATCTGATCATTTTTAGCCAGTTTTCATGAAATGTGATTCTTTATAATGAGAAAGAAAAATATGCCAAAACAATGAACCTCTGAGTAGCCACGACTTCCTCTGGGACATGCAGGCGAATAATAGAATGAATAGGGAACATCAAGTGGAATTTATCTATCATGTTGTTATGAAGCCGCCTGATTGCTTGTTTTTGTCTTCATAACAAAATCAATGAACACCCTGAGACATAAACACTTTCTCATAATGTACCTGTGTCATTATGATCCAAGTCTTTGCCCCTCACATGATAATATTATTATATAGCCTAAGAGTTCTGCTATACTAATCAGAAAAAAAAGAAGAAAGAAATGTTCAACACAGACTATGCCTCAAATACTATTCTCTATCTCTCACCTCTTCAATGTAAACTTGGATTTTCCAACTAAATATTGAAAATATGAATAGGAGGAAATAATAATAGCATTAGCACAAAGAAGAGACCATAGCAGTGGCCGTATTAGCATGTGATGCCGCCCTCCACTCAGCTCTCCAAGTCAATATGGCACTGAAGAATGTATTGCTCCATTTACCATCACCACTGATTGTGCATCCATATGAAAGCTAGCAAATTTCTCTTTTAAGATAAGATAAACACCCCGAGGGGAAATGAGGTTGTTGCAGCGGCAAAAAGGAGAGCAGATAAAAGATAAGAGGTTTATATAAAAACGATGAGAATATATGAGAATATAATTCAAATAGAAAATAGAAAACAAGAGCATATGCAGACAAACACTATAGTGCAAGTAAAGGGAGAGTGGTGTATTAAAGTGGCAGCATTGTGATTTTGAATCAGCAGTCTCCAAGTCTATATTAAAGTGTTCTACCTGGACCCTGTTTTCCAAAGTGGCGAAAACAATGTTTTAAATTGGTCCAGTATTGAATGCGAGTGCTGCCCCAGTATGAAAAATAATCCTGGGTCAAGTTGCGATTGTTATTTACATCCACTAAAAGGATACACTGACAGGCTCAGACTGTTCTTAGACAACATTATGGAAAGAACCCCACTGAGAAATAAAACCTTTTTATTTCACTTTTTGTTAGTTATTGTTTCATGTGACCTGCTCCATGTAAATTGATGCTGTGCAACTGCTATAAATGATTAGACTGCAGCCCATTTAGAGGCACGCTTCTCCCTCAATACCGGACCAATTGCAAGAATCGTAGTCCCCATTAGTCACTTAGACACACAAACACCAGACAGTTGTGTGAAAAGGGTAACGCAAAGGGTAACTGTGGTTGGTTTCGACCTGGACCCGAGACTGATGATTGGATGCAGTCGTGGTACTTAGTTTGTCTGTCACAATATTGACCGTTCAGAACTTTGTCAGTTCTAAGGCTCTAAAAAGAGCAACACTTTGCACACCAATAGGGAAATACCTGGAGGCCTCAATGCAGAGCAACATACCGGCACCGGTGTTCTTTACTTGATTCAGAGATCTTCAGTGACAGGGTTTCGGTACATACAGTAGACCCTGATCGGGTTACTTTATAACACAATAGGAAAGCATATCTTCAATAGATTGGTAGACCCATGGAGACCGAAAAGGTCACACAACAAAGTGAATCATAAACAACACATCATGGCACCAAAGGTCTACAATATAATCATGAAACATATACATCATTTCATAGAGAGAAAGTGTCTTGAAAATAGATCAAAATGCACATAGACATGATTAAGCAATAAGGTACGAGAGGCAGTATTGTATTGTGCAATAATGTACTGTTCAAGGGAGTTGTTAGGCCCAACGCGCAGCGGAGGGCCGGCAAACCCTTGAACTGTACATTATTGTAGATACAGTACTGCCTCGAGTACCTTATTGCTTTTATAATACGGGTAACAGCGACTTTATAAATAGTAAGCTCCCTTTCAGCAGAAAATAGTTGTAGTCATGAAATGACAACTAACGGTCGCGTAATTTAAATCTACCTGTTATTTTAAGTGCGCACTGATATGGAACGCTCTAAATGTAAACAGGCTGTACAGTACGTTATGGCTGAATAAAGTACACCCCGTGACTCACTCTCAACCAATCAGAATGCTTGATTTGATCTACCCGTATTATAATGAAGAATAGCTGCCATACCAAGATATATTTTTTAAATATGTGATTGAGTCTTCTAGGGTTTGTCCCTCGACAAGAAAGGAAAATAAATAGAATTAGAGACACTATATATAAATGGGCTATCAAGAAGCTCATGAAGACGAAGGTTAAAGTTATACGGTTCTAAAAAATTTACTGAATGAATTGTGGCATTTCCATTATATTTTAAAATAATTAAAGGTCTCAATGAAATACATGTTTTGTGTCCATGGTCATATGACCGGAGCTGTTTACTTCCACCATGCGAAGAGGGTGGCTGCATCAAAGTCTTGAAGGTGTCTCGTAATGATACATGCATTAGCAATTACTCAACTCGTTTATCAGCATTACTTTCCTTGTGACAGGGACGGTGACGCCTCAGATATGGACGATGAGCGGGAGGCGGCCCCCTGCCAGCCGGGCTTTTGAATGCTCAACTTATACAAACAGAGAGCGACTCAGTCGGATAGCTGCAGGTCATTTATCGCCTGAGCGGGATGATCCGGTGGCCACCGCTCATTGTAGAGGAGTTATCATGGAGGGTTTGATCCTCCGCTCTGCCACTGACTCCAGACTCCTTCAGGGTATTTTTCAACCTGGATTTTATTTACGTTATTGGATGTTTTGGTGTCAAAGTGGCAAATTGGGACAACAATTGTTGATCCAGTGTTGAGGGAGAACGTTGCAGACAGCAGCTGCAATTTGGAGACCAAAGAAAAAGGTTTTAGTTCTCACTGGGGTTCTTTCTTTCCATAATGTCGTGAGACATTAAACTTAAACGCTTTTAGTGGACGTACCTTGACGGAAAGGAGTGACCCAATGTGATCACACTGCAGCTCGTTTAGCGGCTGCAGCCTTCTCTCTCAATGCTGGACCAGTTTCAACAATCGTTGTCCACATTAGTCACTGAGACTCAAGAAGATGAACAAGTCAACCATTAAATCTCTTCAGAAAGAGCCGTCTACTCTGTCCCTTCTTGAAGTAAAGAAGGTGTTGGTGAAGGAGTCTAGTCCATTATTTGTATTGGTTTGGAGCCCATCGTACCTGCATGAGTCCACCGTCTCCACTTCCTCCCCCTGGATGACCAGCAGGACAGGGGACCTCCCTTTCCTCCGGCTGTCCACCGGCTCTGTGCTCGTCTTGAGATCTGTGGTCGTGTTGAGATGGCGCTTCAGGTGATTGCTGTTGCACCATGAGACCCAGCTGCCTCCCGTACTGCTAATCGTTCTTTCTATTGAGCATCCAACAATCATGAGTCATGGGGAAACTTCTGAACCAGAGTTAAAGCGGAAGGCTGAGCTTTAAAGAGGAATGGCAGTAGTACAGTTACTTGTTCTGAACCTAAACAGGAATGGTGCTGAAACATTTTAGTTATTGTGTTATTAAGTGCAGGGGTTTATACATAAATTAGATTAATTCACGTCTCTTTGTTTTCACCATGTACACAGTTGACTTACTGGTTCCCCCATACATGGGAAGAAAAGATATACAAATTTGATTTACTATTACAAATTTGATTTTTTCTTTCTTTTTTAAAGCAGGAGAAGGAAAGGCCGTGCACCACTTTGCCAACCTCAGAGTCCACCCATTGATTCCATCTTCTTCAAGTCTAGAGGAAGTCCTTCTGGTGGGACCAGCTGCTGAGGTCGGCTTCCGTGAAAACCTTCAGACCTTTTTCCCCAGCACATGGTCGGTCATCCCTGGCTAAAGACCACTTTAGACTTTTCACATCTGTGAGGCCATAAACCTCTGCATGACATCAGATCTCACCATCTGCCCCTCTGGCCACGTGCCAAGAACAGTGGGAACGTTCCGTGTATGCAGACATCCAATCAGTGGCGGCTGGTGGATATTTTTTTGGGTGGGGCCAGCCAATCAATTTCAGCAAAATTCCTAGTATGATTCAATGCAAAAAAGGTATAAAAAACTACTTTGCAGTTGAATATTTAAACATTTATTCCAACACTAACATAATAAGGACATTATTCATACAATTCAGTATATTTTTTTCCTATATATACACATATACACACATACATACATACACACACACAGTCTAATAGAACAAGTTTATATTTTAAGATTCCCCATATGAACCTTGTTTGTTGGGGAAACACAAATCAGTGTGGTGAGGAAACCTGCATATTTTTTTGAGACAGATTATTTGTAAAGAAACTTTGCTCTTCTGTCCTTCTGAGTGGCAAACCTCTCAATGGCCTTCTTATTGAAGTCAGGCATGTCCCCAACAAGTTTCTTCTCCATGGAGAGCATAGCCAGAGCATTAAGGCCATCCTGTGTCATGGTGTTTCTGAGGAAGGTCTTGATCCGCTTCAAAGTACAGAAACACCTCTCGGATTCAGCCGTTGTCATGGGTGTGGTGATGAGGATCCTGAGAAGAGTGACAGTCTCTGTGAAGGGGAGAACCGCTCCTTGGCTTCATCAGGATGGTATCACATACCTGTAAAAGATAAATCAACTTACATTATCAATAAAGCTATTTTGATGAAAGTGATTCTGATTGAACACAGCTAACGGTAGCCCTGGCCTCTCCCTCCCCGTCGCCGCTGCTTAGTTCCGGAGGGCAATGCCAGGAATAAAGCTGCACTGTGGCTCCCCTCATTACAGCAGCCCGTCATAAGCGCTGGAGCGATGGTGTCCGCGGCGTTCTGGATAGTGATGTACCGTTAGCGCCGATGTAGCTTAGCATGAGCATCAGCTGGAAATATCAGTCGACTCTTCTCGTCCACTTGGCGATACAAATCAGCTTTCTTTACTTCCTCCAGAATGTAATCCCTTATAACCAACAGCAGCATGCAGTCCAAGTCTTGGAGGAGAGATTTGATCTAGTTAGGCTTGAGTCTTAGGGCTCCATTGTCATGACGTTAAAATGGCGCTGAGAGAGACCTGCACGAGAATACAAGCGAAGAGAACGAGAACACGCGAGATGAGAACGAGAGACTAGCTGTGAACGCGCACCCGGGGCCTGGCCCCGCAGAAGTCCTTTTTAGGGCGCGGATTGGATAAATGATATGTCCATCATTTATATCTTTAATCAGTGATTGGCTAAACTGCGTATTAGACCCGACTTTCTTTGGCCAAATGCTTCGTGGCCCCGGCATGTGCACGAGCATTAGAGACCAGCAGAGAAGTGCATGAGCAGCTCAGAGCAGAGAGGACGAGCAGGAAAAGCAGATATTTAGCGCAGATATCCCATTTTACAAATATTACTGGGTACATTCCATAGCTCAAACACACAAATATTGACAATTAGTATAAGTTATTAATATTTTTATAAATCTTATAATTAAAATTATAAATAATGTTTTTTTTTTTCTGGCTCAAGGTGGGTGGGGCCAGGCCCCGCGGCCCTCTATTGGCCGGCTGCCACTGCATCCAATGTAGCAAAAACAGATGATCTTTCAGGTGAGAACAATGGTGAATGAGAAAACACATATTCACTGAACCTTAATTAAGCTGCTTCATAGCAATAATCAATCCTAAACCCATGGGTTAAATTGGGATTTGGTACTATTACTGAAAGCATTTAAGCTAACAATGGTGGAATGTAATAAGTACATTTACTAAAAAAACCTCTAAGATGGTATACAAGTATTCTACTTGTACTTCTATTGTAATCTACTTTCCACTCTACTACATCTCAGTTATAAATATTGTCCTTTTTTATTCAACTACATTTATCTTTAGTTAATTAATTAAGACAATTATGAATACAAATATAAATCCACTATTGCATGATGTATTGTTATAGATGAAAGTACCGAGCAGCATATCAGGTACTTCAAATGAGCTCATTAAGACTGTATCCACACGCCGAGCTTTATGCCCTACAATGAGCATGGTTATGCTCATCGTTTTGCACTTTTACTTGAGTAATACTTTGAATGCAGGACATCTATTTTTTTTTTAGTATTTTACACTGTAGTATATGCTGCTTGGTACTTTAATCTATAACAATACATCATGCAATAGTTGATTTATATTTGTATTCATAATTGTCTTAATTAATTAACTAAAGATAAATGTAGTGGACATTAGTTTATTTATTGAATTATTATAAGGGTTCACACACAAGTTCTCATGATAGTAAAATGAGTCATAAAGCGTAAAGTAGTCTTGTGTTCTTCAACGAGAGCTTTGTAAAGGAAAATAAAACGCCACATTGTCTTTTGGAAAAATACAAAATGATGACTTTGTTTTCATATCCATGTTTTTTGTTGATGCTTCACGGCATGTCAAATTATATTTGAGGCAACAATCCAAACATTTTGGGCTTTCTCCTCGCCTAATGAGACATGAAACATTTAATCCCAGCGTACACGCTTCAATACGTTTCCTTTTAGCTTGAAACACCATCTAGACGTGTGAATGTCTTAAAGTTCCCCTCCTTTCCTCCCCAGTCCCACGCGTCTTCTCGTGGACATCGAGCAGACTTTAAATCACCTTTACCGTACCGGAGCCGTGGGTTGTTATCGTGCAGGCTCGGCCTGGGCCACTTTGGAGAGGACCCATGAAAAGTGAAATACAGAGTCAGCGAGCTCTCAGTGAGAGAGTTGTTAACATAATTGTTTCTTCAATAATTATGTTGATGCAGCACTTTCCCCCATGAACAGTCCTTGTTAATTCAATACATCAGGCTGTTTGGAGCGGTTGGATTCTGCAGGCCAATGAAATGATCGATACATATTTGGAGCTCGTGCCCGACTGAGCCTTCAGGGCCTCTTTGCTTCTGCATCTTCTGGACATTGGAACGGCAGCTTTTAAAATAACTTGTAACGTATTTATACATGTACACTTGAAAAAACTAGTTTGTAACAAATGAAATGGAAACGTTTCATGTCATCATGTATCCACCGTTGGCCATGTATATTCTTTGCTTTTAGCTGCAATACAATAAAACACATAATAATGATAATAATATGATAATAAAAGATAATCTGCATATAGTATATAATAGTGTTATATATTTAATGTAGATATTGTGTGTAAAGGGTTTTGGAGTCAGACAAGAAAGGCAACAGGTCCTTAGTGTCCTGTGTTCATAAGCCTGGTTGCTGGAAGAAAATATTCATAATCGAGGTGACAGCTGAAACATTCTGTGGTCTCTGATAATCCTGCGGGCTTTACCGACACTGAACAGAAATATAAACGCCACACTTTAGTGTTCCTCCCCCATTTCTCATGAGTTGACAAAGTCAGTTTTATTGGTCACTTCTTCCATTAGTGCAAGCATACAGAAGACTTGAAATTGTGTTTCTCTTCTGGCTGACAAAGTGAGTAGTGCAAAACAGTAAAAAAAAAATAGAACATATAGAACAACATATAAACAACATATACAACATATCTGTCCTATGCACAAAAAAGACAAAAACGTTGGTGATAAATTTGTTAAAATCCATGTTGTGGAGCACTGCTCCTCTTCTGAGATACTCCATGTAGCGGACAGGTGTGGCATAGCAAGATGCTGATGAAACAGCACGGCTACTACACTAGGGTGACCAGACGTCCTCTTTTTCCCGGACATGTCCTCTTTTCGAGACCTAAAAAAAGCGTCCGGCAGGGATTCCAAAAATAGTTATTACCAGTGGCGGCTGGTGACATTTTTTTTGGGGGGGGCGCAGTTGGGCGGCGCGGTTTAAATAGCACTCCACAATGAGAAGAAAAGAGGTTTGGAGTAGAATATTCTAAAAAACAAAGCTTTATTTCAAGAAAACACAGTGCTCAACACTGTCCAATAACAACTATCAACAAACTGTAACTTTGGGCATGAGAGGTTCAGAGCAGAATGGTTTAAGAAACATTCAATGTGGTGGCCAGAGCAACTTCAGGGAATACATTGACGTAGCATTCAAACTGGGGGCCCTGCAGTAAGGTGGCACTGGTGAGGTGGTCTTTGAAGGCAAAGCGTTCCCTGGTGTGTCCAAGTATGGTGTCACAAACCTACAGATAAATATATATAGAGAGAGACAGAGACAGTAAGATAAGTTGTGGGGAAATATCTACTACAAACAGGCTTCATACTACAGACAAAATACTATGTTTTGTGTGTCTTGATGGCTCAGCAACATAGACAAAAGGCCAGGAGCCACCTTGATGGCTGTAGCTATCACACACACACACACACACACACACACACACACACACACACACACACACACACACACACACACACACACACACACACTCACTAACTCACACTAACTTGTTGGGGGTTCAATTGGTATTTTAGATAAAGTTATAGCCTGATATGATATCCACCCAAATCTAACAATGTCCAACATGTGTTCTGCTGTGGGAAAGATAAAACATTAAACTCTAACAGGCATCTGCTGATTTTGACACTCACTTCTGCAGCAATCCTTCAAGCTCATCTTCCTTCACAGCCCGGCGCTTCCTCGGCTGCTCAGAGCCACTGCACACTGAGCCTCCAGCTAGCAGCTCCGGTTAGCATGTAGCTTGGTGCATGTAGCTTCACTGCTTTGCTGCTGAATATTTAAATCCGGACGTTCGGGTCCCAACTCTTTCAGCCTCTTCTTGTCAACATCTGATCGTGGATTGAAAGGTGTTTCGCGTAGAGATACCACAGAGTTTTCAGTCGCCATACTAACATAATCAAAGTCTCTGCTAGCTGTGTTGCTCGCGTAGCTACGTGGGAGCTATATGGGATGTGAGGGAATGATAAAGGTCTCTGATTGGATGAATAGTCCAACCACGTTGCAATAAGAAACGATGTCATTGGCTAGGGCGCAGATTCGTGCGCCCGAAGATTCACGTTTCATCCGCCAATGAGAAGCTGTCCTTGCCGTCACGAGGGTGAAATGTTTGTTAGCTTTCCATAGACACACATTTGGCCGGCGCCCCGACAGGGGGAGGGGCTTTTCTCAGTAATGATGAATGGCGATATATTATATTTAACTTAAGTGGTTGTTGACAGGGGCTTACGGTCTCCCACACACATTTAGCGCGTCAACACGGTATATTTCTTATTTAAATTATTTGATGTATAATGTTTTTTAACAGTATATATTATATATTTTTTTCTTCTTTTTTTGTTTTCATCGCAAAATGTTAGGAGGGGCGGCGCCCTAGCGCCCTCTATTGACGCACCGCCACTGGTTTTTACCCCCTTACAAGTTTTGGAAATGGTACGTCCGGGATTTTGCTACGTCCGGGAAAATAGTTATTACCCCCTTACAAGTTTTGGAAATGGTATCTCCCTCACGTTCCACCTTCTTGCGCAAGCTCTGACTGTAGAGAGAACTGTCATTGGTCGACCGATCTCAACGTAAACGTAAGTTCACGGCATGCTACACGCTACTGCTACGCCCCCCCCGCGACGAAGTGTCCTCCTCCCCCTCCCCCGGAACGAAGTGTCCTCTTTTTCACAAACTCAAATCTGGTCACCCTATACTACACACCAATAGAAGGCCACACTAAGACGTGCAGTTCTATCTCCCACCACAAGGCCACAGACTGCAGGACCGTCCCCCACAGCTGGTACCTGTGAATAGTATTTTCATTTCACGACCTTCAACGGTCTCCAACGTCGTTTCCAGTCGTTTGGCAGTACATGCAGTCAGAAACCATCTCGTCCTTACGAGGCATTTGACCTGACTGCAGTCTGTTGTCGTAACCTCAGTGTTCTTTTCACAGGTGATTCCTGTGTATCCAAACGATGCCCCGGTCATGTGACATCCATAGTTCAGAGGACCTCATACATGCCTTTAGAGTGGCCTTTTATAGAATGTGAATATTCCTGCCGTTTAATCAGCCACACCTGTCAAGTGGATGGATTATGTGGGAAACGGAGCGGAGCTCACAGACACGGATTCAACTCATTTGAGGGAAATTGGTCTTTAGTGTGTATAGAAATTCTTTGATGGAAGTTTTATTTCAACTCAAAAATGGGAAGTGTTCATGTTTTTGTTCCGTATCAATATCCTGCATGAAGGAAAACTAACATTCACTCATTATTCAGAGGTTATTAATACAATAAGACATTTCTTATTTTCCTTTAATTGTTCAATGTGGAGTAATGTACCTGACATCCCTCCATACCATTTATCTTAGCTCTGTTAAGACTCTAAAGACATTTGTTTTCTTCTTTTGGAAATAAAAATGTTTTCATCATGGCAACATAAATATTAAAAGTCCAGGTGGTGCTGCAAAAAATTATCAAAAATATATTTATACATAATGTGAGGCAGCATTCACATTTTCTTCCAGCTGAGCTGACTTCAATTATTAACAAGGAACTGTGAAATTGTTAAATTATTCCTAATATCAAATTGAGTGCAACACAATTAATTTCCAAGTACTTCAGGGGTTTATTTCCTCAGCAGATGTGTGCAAATAACACGGTGCAATTGGTTGAGTTACTTAGGCTTGCTTCGACTTTTACTTGGAATTAAATCGATAGCCTGTTTAAAAGCTTTATGTGGCCAATAAGAAAATGTGGCTATAAACTGAGTTTTCAGATTGTCCCTACAGATTTGACTTTCTCAGCTAGCCTGGATTTTTTCATGGTTGTTCATTAGGTATTTGCTGGGGCATGAAATGTAATCCTTTCTAAACTGAACACAACGCTGTGTAAATAAACCTTGATTCAATACCCCCCCTCCCCTTCCACCTCCCCCTCCCTGAGCCCTTCATGCCCTGCTATGGAAAACACATTCATAAGCTCAGGCTTCTAATGGAACTGAGCAGAAAACTATGTGGCTGATCCAAAACTTTCCCCCTTTAAAGACCATTTAAGATAAAGGAAAATTGCTTTGCACATAATTTAAGCACACACAGCTCTTCCATCAGAGAGAGAGAGGGGGGGGGGGATTCCTCTCACACCAAAGCTCAACAGAACGTTTTCAGCGCTACAGCACAAAATGTGGTCAGGGAATCTGGATATTTCCTGACAGTGAGAAGCCGACAGCGATTTGAAGTAAATGGGGGCTGCGTTTACCTTTACTGTTCCACCGCCTCGTGCACGGACTCGCAGCGTGCACGCACACAAAGGAGCCAGTAGTGGAGGACGGGTTTGAACTCGTCAGCTTTCAGTGTTAGGAAGCAGTGAGTGTACGGATAAATAAGACTTGGATTATACAGCACCAGTTTTGTGATATTTTTAAATGGAGTTATGAAACATGTTAAACATTACCGGATTAGACTGGTGGTATAAATCGGCCATTGGCCGCCTTCATGAGCAGGCATCGTCCTCCCCTTCTGCTATCTGACCAAGACCAAGAGCTAATACAAACCAGTCAGAGCATTTCCCCCTCCTGTAGCAGAAGGAGAAGGTGTGGATCCGGACCTTTCTTTAACGCCGACACAGCGCTGTGGAGACAGGTGGCATGTCCATTCCATCATTGCGAGCATGTCAGCAAACTGTGATTAGCATTTCTTAAATCTCTAAATCGTACTGCATTTATCTGAGTTGGTTCATAAGTAGGTGATAACAATTGGTATGAATTTGATTGGACACCATATAAACATCGTATGGAACTAAAAATGACAGTAGTAAAGGTTCAAAGGAGCGGATCTATTGCCTCCAGTTGGCTCTCAACATGGTTATATTTATGCAAGAAAAGTACTTGAAGAGTGGTATAGCAATGTGCATATCGTTAAATTTGGTTCCGAGTGCACCAAATTGTGTCATAAATATGTGTTGATGTGCGTTAGCCTCAGGCACCCGCACAGTTCCTGTGGCTCTCTTTAAAAACCTGCCAATCGATACATCAGATTCATGGATTAACCCGACTGGTAGGAGAGGTCAGCTCTAAGTGTCCCTCATGCCTCCGACCATGGATCTCTCGACATGGCTGATTAATTAGTGAGCCTCAGCTGCTGCCGCTACAGAAAGAGAAAATGGAGGAAGAAAATAATACTATTTCAAGTTTTTGCTGTCAGCAGTTGCTGATGAATAATTCATTGATGGGGAAGACATGGGAAGCGAGGGGAGATAATGTTCGTGTTGATTACTTACCTTCTGACTACACGGGCATGCGAATAATTTCGGTGGGTTGGGCCGCGATTGTAATGCATGTATTTCAAGCGTTATTATTGGAGACTGAATCGTATGCAGAACTTGCATAAAACAAAATCAAGGTAAGCGTGATATAACAGGCTCATGAGATGGACACCACGGAGGAGCTGCTAACCTGTCTGTCCTGTCCAACACAGCATCACTGTATCTCTGCACACCTCGTCTCACACAAAATAACAAATACAGGTCAGCATATTGATTTTTATAGGACTAGAAAAGAATATATATATTTCAAGGTTGTAAAGAACTGTTTAAGCTGCACATCCTTGTATAGTCTCTGCAGCTCGACTGAGCTTCTCAGTCCGTCGGTGCTGATTGTTTTGGACTCGCGGAGCACTTCCTCTTTGGGCTGACTTCCAGCAGCCTTGGATTCCACAACAGCAGGCAGTTGTTTTCAGTGAAAGAGCTCTGGTAGAAACATTGTACGTGTAACACATATGCTTCTATTTAAACCAGTCCACTGCTTTTCACACAAGGGGATAATTGACAGTAGTCTGGCAAACCAGATGGATGAACTGCTTCTCAACACTGCACACACTGACTTCCCCGGGCCTCGAAGCCCTTTGAGCGGAGCCGAGGAGGCGGAATCTGTTTCTACATGAACGAAGGTGGGTGTGCAGTCCTCACTTGGAGACCATTTTGATTAACTGTAAAGCCTTTTACTCACTTTTCCCCGTTCACTCTGGTCGGCGTTACAACACCTGGCAGAGCAGATTCTAAACATGGAGCACGAACATCCAGGCTTCCTGCTCATTGTTCTTGGGAACTTTAACAGAGCAAACCTCGGCGGCTGTAGCTCAGGGGGATGAGTGGTCGTCCCGCAACCACAAGGTAGCCGGTTCGATCCCCAGTCCCCCCATAGCTCACATGTCAAAGTGTCCCTGAGCAAGACACTGAACCCTTAACTGCTCCCCGGGCGCCCCACAGGGCTGCCCACCGCTCCCTATCCAGGGATGGGTCAAATGCAGAGAAGAATTTCCCAAGGGGATTAATAAAGTGCATGTTTTTTTAGTTTTAGTTTTTTAATGAACTAGCAGACAATACTTACATGGGACAATAACATTGACCAAATTAAAGAACTTCTATCGCTTCGTTCCCTGTGCAGTCTGGTTCATCATCTCTAGACTTACAGTGTCAAGTCGAAACCTGATTTTTGAGACTTGTATCCTAAAGTGTCTACCTATCAAAGAGGGGACTCGTATATACTGCAGTGGAACTGTCTGTACGCATTCAGTTTTGTTTCCATCAAAATGGATAGTTTAAAAATAAATTAAGATAAAATCCATATGAAGGGAGTTTCCTATATTGAATTCTTCATCATACCACAAAGGTCAGATGAATGGGAAAAACTTTCAAGTGGTTATTTTCATCCCATTTGCATCTTAGAGATATGTTATGGATATTAATAACATTTTGTATTTGCTCTTTGTCTGTACTAGTGTATAAGCGTGTTAGTGTTGTTGCATACAGTTTACCAGGGGACCAGTGTCATTGTGTTCGGGTAAAGTGGGGACCATCTTTTTTCTGTTATAGAGCACAAAGTACAAAAGAAAATTCTACCCATAAAGCCTTCTTTAATGGTCTGTATCCTGTTCTGCTGGCTCTTGGAGAGGCTGTAGACAACTGCATCCCTCCACTGCCTATTATAATGCCCATTCCTCTACAAGTTAAACTGAACATGCTGAAGAAACATTTCAGTTTGCAATATTAGGATGTAAATACCCATAAAGCCCGACTGCTGCCAGGTATCAATGTGAAATGCATGCAGCATTGGTTGTTTGTCTTCCACTTTATGCAAACTCTCAATTCCGTTATAACAATGCGGCACCATTAGACAGCTTTCAAATGTTCATTTTTGGCAGAAATTGTAGCCTTCAGAAAAAGAACAAAAACATCCGTTTAGTTGAAGCAGTTTTGCTTATTTCAACATTTCTGGATGCAGGTAAATGTTCTCCGGTTACCCCATTAGCTAGGGAGACAGAGTTGGCCAGTGTTAGATTGTTTGTGGAAAATGTACACCTTCCCACTCTCTCATTTACATCACCTATTCTGTCTACTAATTAGCTGTGGTACTGTATCATGAGGAAGATGGCCGCTTGGCCAAGCTGGTCTCTCAAGCTGGTCTCTCAAGATGGTCTCTCAAGCACGCTCCTTAACGCTCTTTATCCAATCAGATCTTACCTCCGTTTCTCTCTCTCTTCTCTCTGCCGGTTAAACACATGGTGACGGCCAGCAAGGGGGTTCTGTACTGCTCGTATTTATGTATACGATATCAGACAGCAGGCCTAGGTATAAAATGCACGGCCCGCCACTGGTTATAATGCAATGTTGATTCAAGGAACACCACCTGGGATTAAACCATGTATGACTAGATAATATCATCCAGTCTTTGATTACATCATGCAACACATTCAAAACAGCCTGATAACAGCTGCATAACAAAGTCATCAAGATCACATGATATAACAGGTACGCAACCACAGCTGACATTGTGACTATTAGCCCCGGCGCCTTGAGTGTACAAGTAATTGTTCCAGATAAGGTTTTTCTATCCGGGAGACTGTCCAAGATCTCTCTCTCTCCCTCTCTCCCTCCCCCCAACGGCATTCAATGCAACCAAAGACATGATTCATTGAGCTTGCACCAGCCATTAGTTAGCCAACTTCATACATTATTATAACATTTGAAATAAGCAAATGAACTAGTTTTTATGTCAAAATAATGTCAATGTTACTTCAATGGAGCCATGCAATACACTAGTTCATCCTGCCTCCATAAACTATAATACAATGATATTCATGAGTTATTGGCTGAGTAGCCCATTCAAGAGAGGCTGTATTAGTCGCACTATCAATAATTATAGATTTGATAATTTTACAATATTATTGTAATTTTACGATAACAGCAGATTTTGACGATATTACCCAGCCCTACAATGTTAGCTTTTATATGCACTATCTATTTGCTCTATTGCATATTTTGCGTCGCTGTAACTTTTACAGAGGCAGTAGACCGTAACGCTAAATATGATAACAAAAGTCAAATTTTTTGTTGAAAAACATGTCTGAGTATGTTTGCTTTTCTGATTCAACGGTTGAGTAAATGTAGCGGTAGCTCTTTAATCTATTAAAAACTGCCAGTACAGAGAGCAAAATTTCACCAGACAGACAAAGATTTTCCATTCTTGACCAGTTTACATTTTTCATTCAAGATTAATTGTAAAAACTCTGTTACCTAAAAGGGAGCAACAATATTCCACTTTTTCTCCATTGAAACAGCCACTGTTTTTAACTTTGGAAGTTTGGAAGTGGTTAGTTTTAATGTCACAAAATTAAGCTTTGTTTATTTCGCTTGGTAAAACCATAAATGGATTATAGAGATACAAAAAAATATAAATTATACCATTTCATTTTGATTAATTCTCAATCTTCTCAGAAGGACTGGAGGTCCCTGGAGGTCCCTGATTGCGCTCCCCCCTGGTCAGGGTCTTAATCGTTTTCCATGGCAAAATATGATTTTTTTCTGATTCTGATTCTGGGACCAAAGGTAAATCTCAATCTAAACCAAATGCTCCCCAGTCAACGTGTTCTGTATCTTGTCAATGCTATTTGAAGCTGCTATTGGTCCATGAAAATGAATTTTGAGAACGCGATAATGAAACAAAGGTCCCGACCTCCGTCGATCGTGGTTCTGTAATTTATTCACGGTGGGATTTTAGCTCTGTTGTTTTGATCAGCTGTTAATGCATTATTCACCCTGTCCCATGTGGAGCTCATTGAGCCCGTTTCAATATGTTGCCAAGGTTAGATCATCATTAAGCATGCGGTGCATTAATCAATACCCAAATTGGGCCTTCCTGACATATCATCCCGTGGTGAATATAGAATGATAAATGGAATTACCACAGACGAGAGCAAAGAGTTACCCCATGTTTGATGAACGTGTCTCATTATGAGTTATGACGGTAACATTCAGTCTGTTATCTAAATCACATGTTAATGTAAATGCTGACGCAGAGGTCAGAATACACTGTAGACCAAACCTGCAGACAGGAAATAAACATCTATTTAAATTACAAAGCTGATGATAAAATAATTATGAAATATTAAAAAGAATATATTTCACTATTGCAATTGCAGGTAGCATCAACGCACAATAAATCCATGTGTAGCGTAGAACACAATCCTGAATCCACAGCCCTCATGTCTGCCTGACTTCTGCAGCAGTACTGATCTGGAGTCAGGCTGCTTTAATGAGTACGGCTTAGAGTCGGTCCAGACCGCACATGAGTAGCTGTCCATCTTAATGTGGACCATCGCTTCCCATGGCAGAGCTGGTCTCAGTGCTCAAAGTGTCCCTGTTGAAATGGATCATCAACTCCGTCACCGGAGGAGACTTGAAATGATCAAAATTAAGCAGCTGCTGTGACCGCCAGCTGAAGTTGAGCTGCAGAGATATGGCTCAAATATTCTATCCAGATAAAGGTCATCGCATATATTTAAAACGATATTGTTGACTTAACGCTGACCTCTTCTTAGAATAGGGCTGTCTATCAGTTTCAGGTCTGCCACGCCCACTTTGCAGCTCCTGGAGCACCTCCACCTGAGAGGCAATCAATAAATCAATCAGAGGGCTGGATATCTTTTCTTAGCGACCCTAACGCCTTCGGTTCCATTTAGTTGGTTTACCTTTGTCAATCAGTAATTGTCAATAAATCCTACTGCTCCTGAAGTATTTAACGCGCCTTATGGTTTCCTTTTTTTGATCCACCTTTGCCGAGGTTTTAAGATACCTGGATGTTACGCCCTGTGTACCCCTAGGCACACTAGATAGGCCGTAACAGATACAGATACAGATATATATATATATATATATATATATATATATATATATATATATATATATACACACACACACACACACACACACACATACACACATCATGATGTTTTCTGGTAATTTAATAAATAATTAGTCTACATGAGACGACCACATACAACCTAATTTTCATAATTCTGTCTGAATTAAATACTTGGAAAATTAAAATATTTGATCAAGAACCTTTTAGTCCTGCTGCAAAGCAGAGGCTGAGGCTGGAAGACGCACTGCGTTATCTCTAGTGGCCCCTACCGGCCAGGGGCCACGTCAGGCTGGTGGGTGAGGAGGGTGGCAGTTTAAATGGGGCAATACGAGGTGTTTTGAATAGTCCTGACCTGTGAAGCTGCTGTGGGAAGCATCCTTGTTGAGTGGTGAGCAGACACAATGATGAATGGAATGTGTTAACATAATTAGTTTGCTTTGAAATGAATGAGCTTAGCATATACTTGAGTCTCTACCAGGATCATTTGGTCGAGCACACTACATTTGCCTCCAGGTTATCAAGTACAATGCAATATTATATGTAAATATTATTCTTATTAAAATTGTCTTTTGCCCTTTCAGAATGCCACAAGCAAGAAGAGGTTTGCATCATATGAACTGGAACGCAAGTGACAAAACCATAACTGTAAATGTTAATTGTAAAATAGTCATAAAACATGTTTCAATAATATATATAATTTCAAGTTCTGCAAGAACTAATGATTAACTGTACTCACTACTGGACTATGTTATTTATTAATTTAAACGGTATTAATTATTTAGTTTTAATTCTAGAAATGTTCATTATGTTAAAAAATTATTCAAACTTATTTATAGCACTTTGTAGTTTGGCTTTCTTGATTCTTGTTGTTCTTGGTTGAATGCACTTATTGTAAGTCACTTTGTATAAAAGTGTCAGCTAAATGAAATGTAATGTTGGTTTGAGCTTGTTTACTTGACACATTTTCATGTGTCAAGTACACAGGATTATGAAGAGTAGGCTTTATGTGGTTGTTTCATATAGACTATTTATTTATTGAATTACCATAAAACATCATGATATATACAGGACTGTCTCAGAAAATTAGAATATTGTGATAAAGTTCTTTATTTTCTGTAATGCAATAAAAAAAACAAAAATGTCATGCATTCTGGATTCATTACAAATCAACTGAAATATTGCAAGCCTTTTATTCTATTAATATTGCTGATTATGGCTTACAGCTTAAGAAAACTCAAATATCCTATCTCAAAATATTAGAATATTTCCTCAGACCAAGTAAAAAAAAAGATTGATAACAGCAAAACAAAATCAAACATTAGAAAATGCCCATTAATGCACTCAGTACTTGGTTGGGAATCCTTTTGCACGGATTACAGCATCAATGCGGCGTGGCATGGAGGCAATCAGCCTGTGGCATTGCTGAGGTGTTATGGATGCCCAGGATGCTTCAATAGCGGCCTTTAGCTCATTTGCATTGTTGGGTCTGGTGTCTTTCAGCTTCCTCTTCACAATACCCCACAAATTCTCTATGGGGTTCAGGTCAGGGGAATTGGCAGGCCAATCGAGGACAGTAATGCCATGGGCAGTACACCAGTTACTGGTGGTTCTGGCACTGTGGGCAGGTGCCAGATCATGCTGGAAAATGAAATCCTCATCTCGATAGAGCTTTTCAGCAGACGGAAGCATGTAGTGCTCTAAAATCAGTGGCCCCACAACGCAGAAGCATAACAGGAAGCTAGACAACGCTCTGGGCTCAAGCGCTCGGCCAGACATCTGCATAGAGACGAGAAGGGGGTGTGTCCAGTTCAGTGCATCAGACCAGCTCCCTGGCACAGGTCCAAATAAGCTTCTGGCTCAACAGCAGCATTTAGAAATGTTCTGTTGCCAGATGACACTTTTCTCACTTGAGAAAATGATGCTGGCAAAAACTGAAATGAACACAAGACAGAAATACACTTTATTCACCTCATGATGCAGCTGAGTGCAGCTGTTCAAGAATCCAAGAAGGAACTCATGCACTTTAATTTACTTTTAAAAAGGTGAAAATTCCACCAGTACGTTATGTGACAACATGACTAGTATTCCACCTGTGATGACTAATAAATATATTAAGTCTAATAAGTTTGCTACTCAAACTAACTGGGGTGTAGAGCTGTATGATCTGAGCAGGTCATACTTGCATCTTTGCATGAATGACTGAGATGACCTTTGACCTCCACAGGGTCCCTTGAAGCAGGCCGGTCCAGTGTGCGTGTCACAGTGAATTGAAAAGACCTTCTGGTAAATATGAGTTGTAAATATGCTAAGTTAAAAAGTAATAAACAAGAGATCTCTCCACTTGTCAATACCAGTCCTCCATCGGCGGAGCTGTCAATCACAGTTGCTGGTGAAGCCGCTGGATGGATGCTGTTACCAGCTAATTGTCATGAATGCATAAAAGAAATATTCTGCCGCGGGCGGCGATGTCATGGTTCAGGCCCACAGTCGGAGAGTATGTGACAATAATTTAGATTTATAGTCGCTAAGTATAAATGACATGCTTGGGAAACTACATCTTTACAGCTGTGTTCACATTTCTTCTCTATTGCTCTGAACTCCTAACACCAATTCCATGTCGCTAATAACAGAAGCTCTCATGCTGAGCCGGGCGGGAGGAGGACGGCACCACCGTGACAGTGAGCAGGCTGGATTTATTGTGTCAGCGGGCTCATCCCCTGTGTGCCGGGGTTTCATCAGCCGCTCTCACGGTGATGAAGCAGAGGCCTGAAAGAGGATCTCTTTTCAATGGAAGATTTTCTAAATTATTGGACAGGCAGAAGTGTTTATTGCTCAACAGCTCGATATATAGCTCCCATCCTTAAAATCCAGATCCATCATATGTTGAACAAATACACCCATCTAGAAGTTTTTAAAAGACTATTTTGAACAAGAGACTGGTTGTCACACATTAAAAAAAGTGTTTTTTTTATTTGTAATGCAGAAGAGACGTTTTGGCTAATGTGTTCCGAAGCAGCTGGTAATAAGGTGCATCACATCGGGTTCAGATTAAAAGATCTTATTTTCTCTATATTCCCCCTAAACCAACAGATTTTCCAGTTGAATCCCCAGAAAGACTGATGGACCGCCACAGTCTTAGTGATCAATGGAAAACACTGAAGGCTGTGACATGAGAATACCATTATTCAAATGGGGAGAGAATGAGAGGTGTGTGTGTGTGTGTGTGTGTGTGTGTGTGTGTGTGTGTGTGTGTGTGTGTGTGTGTGTGTGTGTGTGTGTGTTGTAGAGAATGAGTGAGGACGCGCAGCTTGTGGCTGTTTATCAACAGATTTTTTTGTCAATTCTGAATATTTTAACTGGTTCCAGTGTGAAAATTATACTTAAACTGGTTAAAATATTCAGAATGGACATGTTTTAAAACAAATCTATACTTTTGACAACACAATTATCTACACATATGGCCTGATTTTATTTCTGTCTATTTATTTGCTGCTCTTATTTTATTTCTAAAACATATAGATTTTTGGCCTGTCATTCTGTCACTCAATGTGATTATTATTATTTATTTTTTAACTCCTGGACACTTCTCATTCCCATTTTGCTGCAAGGCACGGTACTGATAAATAGCTTTTGAAGAGCACCCAGTGCATTCTGGGTGGTGGGGAGAGCAGGAGGGCTAGCAGGGCAGGGGTCTGACCGAGCAGAGGCCGGGGAGAGTCGTGTCCACACGTGCACACGCTCAACCTCGACACGCCTGGCTGGTCTTCCTCTCGTTGCCGAGGTCCACAAAAAGTTACCGTTCAGGTCCACAAAAAGCTGTGAGGACGGACTGGCCACGTGCGACTGGCCACGTCATTCATTATGGAAATCGTCTCAAGTTTTCATATTTGTGAATACATATTTTATTCCCGTGTTTCCCACGCTGGGTGTTACTATCAGCAGTGCTTGGAAGTCTGCAAAGACTTGAAATTATATATAATTCCTAATTGCTTCATCCTTCCAGTCAATATGTCACAAAAACACTCAAATTTAAGACACGGACGCTGAATACTTTCACCATTTCAAGCCTAATTCTTGTACATTTGTCTGCTGGCCCGTCCTTTTGGTGTATAATAATAATAATAATACGCTGTAGAGTCTAAATACTTAATTAAAACCAAATGTCCCGCGTCATCTTTTAGCTTTGAAACACAGATATAGAGATTGACCCCCTGATTTATTAACACGGGCGCAAATCAGCTGCTGTCACGTTAATACTGTCTTGTCTTTGTGGGATATTTATAAGATTGGTCATGGATATTATTTTGTGCCATTTATTTGCCCCGCTGTTTACCTTCAGTCTGTATTTTCCCCTGACGCATTATCCCTGTATTTGTCTAAAGTAGCAAGACGCTTGAGAGTTTGCTTCGGGCTTTTTAGCAGAACCTTTTCATCTGTTGTCATGAAGGTTGGTCAAGAGAGGAGAGTGGCGCCTCCTTCCCACCTTCCAGAGATTAGCTGAAGCCGAAGCATTAAGTGCTCAGTTAGAGAGGAGTGAGAGAAAGGTCAGATTGCTACTAAGCTGTCAACATAAGATAGCGCTCACTGAAATGTTGTAATCCGCTCTCCTTGGAGAGTCCAGTTTGTTTCAATGTCCTTGTGTTATACTTCCTGTTATTCTCTCTAAGAAATTAGGGAAGACAGATGTTTGGAGAATCATGTCAACTCAGGATTTCTGTACTGGCACGGAAGTATTAGTATCAGACTTTCACGCGTGAAAGAAATCAATAATACTTTTCATATTATTTCCAACATAAGCTAGAGTTTCCTTTGTTTTTACAGTGCACATAGCACATTCATTTAAATATCTGAAACAATTTAGATGATATTAACTAAAGGTTCACTTTCTAGCTTTTTGGTCGCAGGCTAGCTTGGAATAGAGATGGAGCCTGCCTTCCAACTTATTTTGATGGTTTATGTACACTGCAGGGCTAATGGAGGCAGTGGGAACCGGTGGGTGTGGCTGGATCTGAAGTGTTAGTTATGGTAAGGAAAACACAGCAGGTATCAGAACATGTGACTAAAGGCCTGAACACAACACCGTAAATGCCATCTACTCACCTGCAGCATTTATACTATTTATATCGGTAGCCATGATCATTTGTGACTTAATTAATAAAAGGTTAGAATTGATTTGCTCGGGCAGAGGCCCAACGACCAGGATCCTGTTGACCCGGAGCAGCAGTCTGAGGGAAGTCGTATAACCTGAGCTCCTGTCATTTTCAATCGAGCACCTGTTCAGAACTGATGCTGTAATCTGGGAGAAGATACGTTTCCCTTGAAACGAAATAGAGAATGCAGTTTAGTTATAAAAAGATGGCACTTTTGAAGGACAGGGTCGTTCTACAATGTAAAAGACTGGTGAACCAGTGTCACCGCTCTCTAATCTTTTCCATCAGCATCCATGTGGCTGGCGTTGGGGTAATTTGGACACAGTCAGATGAGAGCTGTACCCTCTCATTTGAACGCTTAGTGCAATATATTTGATCTGGGGAGACAGGAATGGAATGTGACAGTGCGTAGCATCTGTTAGGGGGCTGGATGTGGAGGAGGAGGGAACTGAAGAGGAGCCTGTAACATCTAAAAGGGACACAGACAAGAAATGAGTCTACGACCTGAAACCAACCTGTCAGCACAAACAGGAGGTACTGTACCCTCATTGACACACGTGATATCAAATAGTCTCTTTTTGCTCAGGAAGGTTCCTAAATGAGTGAAATGACATGGAAGTACTTTAAGTGGCGTCCATAAAGCGTCTGGAATCCTCTAAATGCTAAAGGAAGGGGTTTCCTTGAGACTGGACCAGCCTTTACCAAAGGAGAGTAGTTCATGGCGTCCCAACACACTTCCTTGCGGCAGCAACATTTAAAGCGATGCACCGTTAAGCTGTCGATAACACATCATGGATACATTGATCTTTGGAGGTGTGATCCTGTTGAGTGGAAAGGGGTTAGGAGGTTAGGACCAGTGTCTGAAGTACAGGAGGTCTCGGAGGGTCCCCTGAAAGCTCACTAGCAACACTTCAAGGGGTCTCTAAAATCATTTGTCACTCAAATGTCTTTTCAAAAGCTGCCCAGCAGATATACAAATATGAATAGCAAGTGTGAGATACTATTTCCCGCCGTAAATGTCACAGCCAGTCAGCCGCAACAGTTCTTCTCAAAGCAGGTCTGTTCGTGGACCTAAACCTGATCCAGCGCCAACGAGAAGAAGCCGAGCCCTCTATGTGTCGCGTTGGTGCATGCGTGTCCAGAGCAGTGATGTGCGTGTACAGCCTCGTTGCCTTGGTTTGCCTCCATGAAATCTATTACATTGCGCACATAGGACTTCAGCATAATACTGAGAGCTGGGTGGGGGGTTGGACGGGACCCCTCGATTGCCTCCGGGTATTTCACTCACTGCATCGGAGGCAATGTTTTTTTAATGCAGCCTTGTCAAAACACTAAAGGCAGACATGGGAAGGCATGTGCAGTCGTCACTAGATCTCATCAGGAGTCTGCACCAGAGGTGTCCAGTACATGTATCAACTCTTTAGACCAAAATCACCAGTCACTCAACAAATCAGTCGCTCTCAGAACTGGAGAGCCGGGCTGTGATTCACAGTATGTTGCTTCCATGTCAAAATTATAATGAGACATATATATATATTAGTGCTGTCAAACGATTAAAATATTTAATCCCGATTAATCGCATTTATGTCATAGTTAACTCGCGATTAATCGCAATTTTTTTTCTTCATTTTAATGCTCTTATCAACATGAAAAAAGTGGATTGGCTTGCTTTATGCAAATGTTTTATTTTATTGAAAAACAACTGCCAAACAGGGCGGTACAAAATAAAATTATAAAGTGCACATTTCAGGTAAACAAGGGTTTACAAAATCAAATTATAAAGTGCACATTTCAGGTAAACAAGGGTTTACAAAATCAAATTATAAAGTGCACATTTCAGGTAAACAAGGGCTTACAAAATAAAATTATAAAGTGCACATTTCAGGTAAACAATGGCTTAAGAGCGAGAGAGAGAGAGAGAGAGAGAGAGCTGTGAACATAGCAGTCAGGCTCTCGAAGGCAATTCGTAGGTCCTGTCGTTGGATGCGATGCGTATGATATCAGCTAGACCCTCGTCCTCCACAACGTTAACAGGTCTACACGCAGTAGCCACCCATTTAGCTATGGCTGCAATAAGTTTGTTCTTCGTTGTGTGTCCATGTGTTTCTGAAGTCCTCCATTCTTGTCTGCTATGACGAGGGGGCGCAGAGTTAGCATCAGCTGTGTGCTTGGCCATCAAGTGGTGTTTCAGACTGGATAGGCTACGATGATAGCTCAGTTCACAATGACACATGGCACATACCACTTTGGTCTTGTCAAGGGAACCATCGGACAACTGTTTGAAAGTAAACTTTCCATTCATTAGCGTCTTATCATTCATTTTGCCGTATCGCGCTCACCATCCATTCATTTCAAACCGTAACGTTAGCCTAGCTTCCAAGCCCAAACGGCGTGCCTATTGTTTTGCTTCCGGTTGAGCTACATCCGGCGTGGCGCTCGCGAGAAAAAAATGAAAAATTTAAATGCGTTAACACCGTTAATAAAATTGACGGCGTTAAAATTGGTTTGCGTTAACGCCGTTAATAACGCGCTAATATGACAGCACTAATATATATATATATATATATATATATATATATATATCCCTCCACGCCACTTGTTCCTGGGAGGTTTCAGGTTGAGAGGGAGCTGACTAGAGCAGCAAACATGTACTTTAACAGCTTCTCACTGCATGAAATGATTATGTTATCACAAGCTGTTCCATATAATTACCTTTTGTTGAATGATTGCTTTGAAGTGGGCATTTTTAACATAAATGGTTTGCAGCAGCAGGTGTGTCAACACAGACACTGTTGAAGCAGTACTATTTAATAAAGGGTCAATACCATGAATTGACTATTTTAGTCGTTTAAAATGTCGATGAATTCCCGTTGAAATCATGTTGCGCAATCTGTACAGAACAAAGTGAGCGTCATGATAAAAACATACACTTGCTGCTTTTCTCCCACCTTTCTCAAAAACTATTCGTCCAGAAGAAATCAAAGAGTAAACTGTCCAATGGATGATATTTCCCCGGAGAATGAGCACACAAACACACTTTTCTGGCTCATAACAGAGTGCACACCCGTGTCGGAACATAGGCGGCATGTGGAAGTGTCCTTGGGAAAGACATTGGTGGGCAGCTGGGTCCTTGCATGGCGGCCTCTGCCATCGGTGTATGAGTGTTTGTGAATGGGTGAACGTGGCGTAAAGCTCGTCCAGTGGTCGGAAGACGAGAAAACACTGAATAACAAATGCATTCGTTCCCCCTTCAGTGGACTGTAATTGCCTGACAGAGGAAGCCTTGGTGTATCTGTGAGCGGCCACTTGGTTTCACTCACCCTGAAGTCGCATTGAAACACGTAGGCGCTAAGGCCATTCATTATAAGACTTTTTATTTTATTTTCAAAACAGTGTGCCCTGGTATGTTTGTTGGTTATGACTTATTGATCAGAAAGCTGGGTAAGAGACTAACTCTCTCTTTGTTGGTCTCTTTGAATGTCCTCGAATCCAAAGACACCTCTTTTTTTCTTCTTTTAAGTAGAACTCCGTATCACGGCTGCTGCCAGCGAGAGTTCCCTTCAGCTCCAACACAGACAGGACAGATGAGCCGGGCCTGCTCAGAATCCATCATCGAGGATCGCCGCATATGCCTAAAGCTTACATTTGTGTGCGACTTGATCCCGACTCGCTGTGACGTCATGAACACACAGGCAACAATAACCTCACGAGATCGAGGTGGACCTCCACCTACTGCAAGACCCAGGGCATGATGGTAAACACCTGGCTGTCGCCTGATCAAAGAGCTGATTGATTGGCTCTTAGTTCTGACAACAAACACTATGTTTGGCACGAAACCTTCATTTTCTTAACACTAGATTGTTGGCTATTAGACTCATGGTGTGCAACAACGGTTTAATTAAAAGACGTCTCTTTAATTAATGGAAAGCCTCCAATCCGTTTCCAGGAGGCTACTGCTGTTAACCAGGGAGAACGCTTAGACAACGAGCACACACTGTGCCAATCACCCTCCCCCACACATTCCTCAGCCATTCTTATGGCTTTACTGTCACCAGAGAACCCCCCGCTGACGCGCTCCCATTCATTCTTGCTGCTGAACATGGCCTCTTGTATTCTATCTGTGGTTGCGCTGAAACACTGTTGTGCTCGGTGACATGGCAGCCAACACACTGATAACATGCCGCTAATGCCACTGACAAGATGTCCATCCGCTGTTGTGCCTTAGTTTACCACAGACGCTCAGAGTCGGGATGAACTAGAATGACCCTTCACTGACAGTAAATCCATTTAACGTCGCCCTGTGACAATAAAACACAGCAGTTATCACTCTATCAAGCTTCATTTTGATTTGTGTGTTGCCGTGCCGCCGCCATAAATCATACTTGCGTGGCACTATGGCTGGGCTACAATATAGTCGGTACACTGTCAGAGCGTTTCATTGAGGGCAGCTTCTCGAGTTGCTGAACTCCAGCGTCTCCATGGCAACACTGTAAATGTTTTCCCCGGCACAGGACGTCATTTCGAGAAATGTGCTTCCGTCCAGTGACGGACGAGGACTCTCCACTGAGCACGCTGTCAAACATTGATCGTCGCAGGTTTCTGCTCTCACACTCACTGGATTTTTCTTCTTCTGCTGCATACATGGTTCCCCTCTACGTGATCTAAGAGGACTCCTTTCACAGAGAAGTAGACCTACTCTGCATAGCAAGGACTCCACCAACCTCGGACATTTGCCAGGATGATTCAGATCCCTTGCAGATTTGCTGTCATCTTTTATGCATGGTCTCAAGGACCTACACGGATCAGAAGCAATGAAGCTCCAAGTTTTGGCTTAAAACAAAGTCTCTGATGCCCTTACCTCAATCCACAGTTGCCTTAAATAAATAAAGATGTGTGCACCATCCCAGAAAGAAATATGGAACACCATATGTCTCATTCATCATAAAGTTTGTTAAGATGATTCAACTGAGGGCTTGGCATGTGAAATAAGAGAGCGATCTAAAAATGCAGCAGTTTCACAGGAATATATGAAGGTTGGGTGCATTTCACTCCTCAAGTGGGTTAAACTAGACTAGGGTTTTTATTTGTGTGAATACAGATATAAGTACATAGAAAGTCATAAAAAATACAAATACGTGCAGCGTGCATGATGCTACGCAAATACAACACATTTCGGTGTGCTGGAGAGTCTCCTCCCGTCTGCAGGCACCCAGAGCTCTGATACCAGACCAGATGAAACTATGTGTATTGACTTGTGAGATTAAACCATAGACTCTGTCTGGTATAAGCAATAAAGCTGTGGTCGTATTTATGCTAATTAATGCAAATGTTATTTTGAGTGTTGATGGAGCAGCTACAAGGTTAGACGAACACTGATTGATCCAAACAAGCATTTTGATCTTAAGGACAGACCCAACAATTATTTTTGTTTGTACTAATCAGCCTGTTAATAATCTGTTTATTGCACATTAACACTCTGGGGTCTGTGGTCATTTTCTCGTTTTACATAATTTTTAAATTTCCCTTGCATATGATACATATTCATGTGTTGTATATGAAAAATTACAGAACAATCTCAGCTATCTATATAATGAGGCACCATTGTCCCAGCAAAAGAGAAAATATAATCTTTCATATTTGTTGTGAAAACATAACTTTACTCAGGTGGGATATCGGTTTTGGTGATGGAAATTGGTTTACCAAAGGTCTTAGGTTCACAAAAGCAGTGGAATATATGAATAAAATGGTAGACACATGTAAATAAATGTCTAAAATCAAATGGATTATTATATGGTGGGGATGATGAGCCGTGGCTGGCTTTGTGGCCTGCTATGGTGATCTGTTAGCAGGCAGACGGACAGGTAGGCTGCTGCAGCGATGCTGCATGTTGTCCTCTGGACCCTCACAGCTCTGAATCTACTCTGTAAAATACATTAATACTAGTCAGTATGAGTTCACTGATAGAAAGTAATGATTAGACACCGACACGTAAGGAAGATCCAACACTGACTATGCTCAGACACTGCATCATGAGCTAGCTACGTGCAAACATTGCTAAAGCTAATAGATCAACTATGCTCAGGCCATGAGCTAAAAATGCACAACGTTAGTTACAGCCTTACAAACACGTAACTGAGATCCAACACTACTAATCGTACTAAGTTCACTGTAATAAAGTTAACGGTGATAGGGACTACAGTTGATTACCCACCGTTCATAGCTGTAATCAGCTATCTCCGTTACCGTGCTACCGCTAGCTCCGAGTTAGCATCAGCTACTGTGACATAAACCGTACTGTAGTAACAATTAATGGAGGTCCAACACTACTGGTCGTACTATGTTCACTGTAAGAAAGTTAACGGTGATAGAGACAACAGTTGATTATGCACCGTTCAGTCGTAGACACTGAAGATAACATCCAACACGGCACTATGTAGTGTCGTGCTAACGCTAAGCTATCGTCAACAAACAAACGTTATTTACGGTCTTACAAACACATAATGGAGGTCCAACACTACTGGTCGTACTATGTTCACTGTAATAGGGACAACAGTTGATTACGCACCATTCAGTCTCACAGAAACGCTGTAGCCAGCTATCTGGCCCGTTAGCTACGGCTAGCTCCTTGTTAGCGAATCCTTCAGGCACTGAAGCTGCGCCGTCTGTCCATAGTCTTCAAGATAGCTTTGCTCAGGACTCTTTGCTTGGCATCTTCTGACTCACACTGAAGCTTTGCACGCGTCATACGACATGTCCATGTTTAGATGCTCAGACGCGGAAGTGGAAACCATATCCGCCAGATTTGAAACCATATCTGTGACGTATTATTGTGATGATAGGATTTTATTAAAAACGTAAACATCTGCCCCCGCTTCGAAGCGGGCCCCGCCCCCAAAGGGTTAAGTATGGCAATTATCTTTTTTATTTTGGGTCCATACAGCTGTACTAAAGCAGCCTAGAAGCAGCATGAAGGAGGACGTTATGAACCCAGACAGGAAAGTATCGGGCTTCCCAATAGCAAAGCAGCAATAGTGGGTATTTCGGCCATGATTGATAATACGTCTTCTACATGGAGGTAAACGCTACCTGCTCTCCGCTGATGTCTACTGGAACAGTGATTGTCAACCACTGTGCCGCGGCACACCAGTGTGCAGTGAGAGATCGTCAGGTGTGCCATGGGAAAATGTCCAATTTCACTTAATTGGTCCAAAAAAAAAAATTATTTAGTTGCCGCAAATGATTTTCCATTGTTGAGCGTCTGAGCTGCAATATAGTGGCTGGCAGAGTAATATAGAACAGGTCTGCACCTTGTTCTGCTATGAAACAAACTAAACGGCCGTATGTTATTGATCTTATCTACACAGCATGTCATTTCTGGGTCGCGTCTACAACTCTGCTCTGCTCTGTGTCGCGCACGCGGAGTTCCGCCCGATGCGTTACTCTCAGCTCTCAGCTACGACACAGCGGAGAGAGAGAGAGAGCGGCGAAAAATATGTCGCGTGCTTTTCACAATGGGATTTGCTGCTGAAGCTATCAGTATTTTAAGATATGAGCTCTCACTTTTAAAGCCTAACAGTTCATGTATTTGCAGGTCAAGACAAACAGCCTGGAGCTCCATAAATGACGTTTCTGACAGATTTTTTGCTGTATTATGCTACAATGTGACATTTTGTAACTTTTTAGGTTGTTGGTGTGCCGCGGGATTTTTTGTTGTAGAAAATGTGCCACGGCTCAAAAAAGGTTGAAAAACACTGTACTGGAAGATGTGAAGAAACAAATGATCCGCCATCAAACTAGCCTGAGTATTAGCTTTGCCTTTGGTGTGAACAGAATTAGGATTAGAGAACAGTTTAGCCAGAATATGTACATGTAATCCCAACCATCCATAGTTAGATAGATGTATCCACAGATATATTTTAAAGCTTTGGTTTGATCTGGTTGCTCTGAGGAAGAAAAGATGTCGGCACAAGGTAGTGTTAGCTTGTTGTGGATGAAGGGAAGGCTGGAGCACAAAGGAGAGCGAGGACAAAATATTGTAAAACCGGCAAGACAATTTTGGAACCCTGAATGAACCTGCATTAGTTTAAAGTGCTGTTTCCATGCTTATAATGCCCTTTTTTCTGCCACTGTGGCTAACCCAGCCACAGTGGCAGTCCGCTAAAGTCAACGGACAGCTGATGTTGCATGAATTCAAGAGTGTGTGTCTTTGCACTGTGGGTTCCCTCCCACAGTGCAAAGACATCAGTGTTGCCAGGTTATGAATCTGTGAACTCATGGATGTTATGAAACATGCACACTCAGCTTTCTGTTGAAAACATGTTTTTCTTGAACGACTAAATATTACAGAGGGCTGGAGGGATAGTTTAGTTGGCCAACCCGGAAGTTAGCATCTCACTGGTTCCCTCAACCAAGAGTCAAAAAGGATTATTTTTTCCATGAGGGTTTGGATTATTGCAGAAAGTAACTGTTATGAAAATTTTGCGTTTTGTTCAGCAGGATAAACTTCATTCACAAACACCACTTTAATGTTTTTAAAGCATGAATACAGTCACCAGAAGTAAAAAGCTAACATGGTCACTTAGGTGTGAGGCAACACAGCGAGCCTCATTTATGTCAGGAAGGGGGAACGAGAGAGGACCCAAACGCCAGAGCAACGGTGGAAAGTAAAATTTAATCGAAAAAACAAAACCAGATTCCAAAACAAAAGGACGGCATAAGACTCAAAGCATGGCACAGGAGGTAACAGACAGGGGAGAAACCAGGACAATCCGACAAGGGGACAGGAGACAGACAGGGCTTAAATACAAGAGGGTAACGAGGAACAGGTGGAAACACTGAGGGCAGCACAGGTGCAAGGAATACACAATCAGGGAACAGGGCAGACAGACAATCACCGACAATCACAGGGGAGGAAGTGCAGGAACACAGAGGACACCCAAGACAAGGACTTCACAATAAGACAGGACACCTAGACACACCAACATCATGACAGTACCCCCCTCTCAAGGGGCGGATTCCAGACGACCCAAAAACAGTCCATTAGGGTGGGTGGAGGGGCGACGGAGGAGGGACCAGGCGGGCTCAGGCAGTCCGGTGGGGCGGGCCGGCGGACGGTCACCAGGCGGGCTCAGGCAGTCCGGGGGACGGGCCGGAGGACGGGCACCAGGCGGGCTCAGGCAGTCCGGGGGACGGGCCGGAGGACGGCCACCAGGCAGGAGGAGACAGTCCGGGGGCATGGCCGGAGGACGGCAACCAGAGCCGCGCTCTGGGGAACAGGGCTCTGGACCTGGGGAGACACCTGGCTCTGGCTCTGGGGACTCTGGGGGGGGAGGACACCTGGCTCTGGGGACTCTGGGGGGGGGGGGGGGGGGGACACCTGGCTCTGGGGACTCTGGGGGGGGGGGGGGACACCTGGCTCTGGGGACTCTGGGGGGGGGGGGACACCTGGCTCTGGGGACTCTGGGGGGGGGGGGGGGACACCTGGCTCTGGGGACTCTGGGGGGGGGGGACACCTGGCTCTGGGGACTCTGGGGGGGGGGGACACCTGGCTCTGGGGACTCTGGGGGGGGGACACCTGGCTCTGGGGACTCTGGGGGGGGGGGGGGGGACACCTGGCTCTGGGGACTCTGGGGGGGGGGGGGGGGACACCTGGCTCTGGGGACTCTGGGGGGGGGGGGGGACACCTGGCTCTGGGGACTCTGGGGGGACACCTGGCTCTGGGGACTCTGGGGGGACACCTGGCTCTGGAACTGGGGACTCTGGGGGGACACCTGGCTCTGGAACTGGGGACTCTGGGGGGACACCTGGCTCTGGAACTGGGGACTCTGGGGGGACACCTGGCTCTGGAACTGGGGACTCTGGGGGGACACCTGGCTCTGGAACTGGGGACTCTGGGGGGACACCTGGCTCTGGAACTGGGGACTCTGGGGGGACACCTGGCTCTGGAACTGGAGGGGACACTGGAGGGGACACTGGAGGGGAACGGGACACTGGAGGCCACACTGGAGGGGAACGGGATACTGGAGGCCACACTGGAGGGGAACGGGATACTGGAGGAAACCCTGGAGGGGACACTGGAGGGGAACGGGACACTGGAGGCCACACTGGAGGGGAACGGGATACTGGAGGAAACACTGGAGGGGAACGGGACACTGGAGGCCACACTAGAGGGGACACTAGAGGGGACGGTGCCGGCCGGTCCGCCGACTGGAGACGAGGAGACGGTGCCGGCCGGTCCGCCGACTGGAGACGAGGAGTCGGTGTCGGCCGGTCCGCCGACTGGAGACGAGGAGTCGGTGTCGGCCGGTCCGCCGACTGGAGACTAGGCCTGGGCTGCACACAGTCCTGCCACACCTGCTGGTGTTGGCCAAGGGGAACGCCCTGCGTGGAGACCACCCTCTGCAGATGGTCTGCAGGAAAAGATGCTGCTGCGGCGGCTGGGTCCATCATCATGGTCGGAAAAGGGGTCGAAAAAATAAAAAGTTGCAGGTTGGGTCCAAATATGGTCGGATTGTTCTGTCAAGAAGGGGGAACGAGAGAGGACCCAAACGCCAGAGCAACGGTGGAAAGTAAAATTTAATCGAAAAAACAAAACCAGATTCCAAAACAAAAGGACGGCATAAGACTCAAAGCATGGCACAGGGGAGAAACCAGGACAATCCGACAAGGGGACAGGAGACAGACAGGGCTTAAATACAAGAGGGTAACGAGGAACAGGTGGAAACACTGAGGGCAGCACAGGTGCAAGGAATACACAATCAGGGAACAGGGCAGACAGACAATCACGGACAATCACAGGGGAGGAAGTGCAGGAACACAGAGGACACCCAAGACAAGGACTTCACAATAAGACAGGACACCTAGACAAACCAACATCATGACAATTTAGACACTTAACATTTTCTAAATTCACAAGAGGGGTATCTACTGACTACCTTTATATTGTGGAACCTCAAACCAAAAGACATCTCACCAGAAACCTATTGAAAAAAGACTCCTCATTCCTGTATCACTTTTGCCTGTGTTGAAAGGACCGGAATTATCCAATAATAAGTCTGAAATAGTGTTCTTGGTTCTCTTCAAAGGCCACCCTGCAGGTATTGTGCTACGGTTAATATTTAATTTCCAAGGTTAAAAGTGTGTATCAAAGAGACCATTTCAAGACGGATGTGAAATGGACAGAATTCAGACATAATAGCCTTAATATCCCTGATTAGAGGAAGTGTTATTTCCCCTTTACTGAGGCCACACGAATCATTTGAATTTGTATATTATTAATCAGTCTGGCCTGAGCCTCATGTTGTGAGACGTTCAAAAGGCTCCTATTAATCATGGGCCATTAGAAACCTTGACAGGTGGCCACCTGCTGCAGCCCACCGCACATTCCCCTCCTCCCAACATTTATGTTGTATAACTGCACCTGTGCATCAGGGTTCCAGTGTGTGGACTCTGTTTGAGGAGAATGAGCTGCAGCGTGCCGGGTATGCATATTTGTAAGGGACCAGCAGAAGCCGTGTCCTTTGTCACGTGAAAGTGTTTATAGACTAAGCTAATTTAAACACAAATAAACATTCAAGTACACTGTAAAATCAAATTAGTTAACCTTACTTAAAACAAAGCATGCAAACCGATTGCCTTAAACAAATTAAGTAAAGGAACTTGTTACAAGCAAGTAAAGTTGAATATGTATTGTATGTAACACATGCTTTTTTAGTGTAGTATACTTACATTTGAGTTTAAGTAACTAAAAAAGTAGGTCGGGAGTACTTTACTCAAGATGTACTTTTGACTAGTATAGCCTACTTAAAATTACTATTTCAAACAACTAAAATATTTCAAGTGAAATATACTTTGTGTGTTATCCAAACACATTTCTTTAAATTGATCTAAATAATGTTACATGTTCTGCAACAAAAAAATCATCAGTATTATTTACTTGGCAGAGAGGGTGAGGTAGACTAGTTTTGATTTGCAGTCTAGGTAGAGGGACGTTCACATTAGTTGGGGGAAATGTTATGTTTTTTTTTTCCCTGTTCGAAAGGGTTGCAAGAGCAAGAAAGTGGTTGGACTCTGATAATATAAATAGTTATATTCTGTAGATATTCTTCATTTCATTATTCTTCTGTCTATTTAAGTTCAGGTTAGCGAGGTCAGTATAACACAGCTATGCAGCTGGAGCTGGTTGTGTCTATGAAATGTTCAGTTCCCAAGGGAAGTTAGTCACACGCCTGCGCACTTCAACACCCACAACTGTTTATCAGTATATTGACATTATGGAAGCAGACTGGTCGTTGCACGTTCCAGTCTTGTGAGAAAAGATGAGAACACAGGATTCTCCTCCTCTTGACAGGACAGAGCGAATCAGATGTTAGGACGAGGAGAGACGAACCTGTGACGATAAACTGTGTATGAAAGGCCCCACTTCCGTGGTGGGGCAGTTGTTCTTTGCCCAACCTGCGTGTTGGCTGTACCACTCACTGCTTTTGCAATTGCAGCGCTTACTACTTTGCTCGTGATCATTTAGTAAATAAATTTAGAGAACGAGAGAAGTTGTTGAACTGAGTTCTTCCGGAGGCTACACCAGGCATCCAATAATTATTACACATTAACAACTCTGAACAAACTTCGCGTGTGAAGTCAAACATGATTTTTATTTTAGATAAAAAGAAAAAAAGTGTAGGAAAATAAAAGTAATTGTAAATTAATAAAGCAACTGGGAAGAGAAAAATAATCGCAAATTAAATAATAAACAAAGCAATTAGTAAAATGTTAATGCAGACAATGGCACTCAGAGAGGAAAAGGGGGGTTTACATACGCGCACAGGGATCAGACGGCGTGGGTGAAGACACATCTACAAGTCCGGAGAGGCAGCCGGTTTTTCACCTCTTTTGCTATATGGAGCTTTGCTAGAATGTAGCTTGAAGCAGAATGGCTTGATAAGCTGGACTCAAGAATAAGAGGAGACATTTAAAAAAAAGGAAAAGTTGTTTGTCATTTGAGTGGAATCCAGTTGGAATCTGGGTAGATGGGTCAATCCCTTTCAAGTGCACGAGGTCAGAAAACGGAAACTTGACATTGCTGTTGCAGTGTGTGTTGTCAGGGAAGGCTCAGGAGGCATATGCAGCTTTAGGTGAGGATTTAACTTGTATATCAGTCAAGGATGCTGTACTGAAGGCATATATGAGTTGGTCCCTGAGGCATGTCACCAGCGTTTTAGGACATGGGAAAAAAAAAAGATCAACCAGTCTCATATGGAGTTTGCGAGGGAACTTCATACACCAACAATCGATGGTGTATGTCTTCTGTTGTCAGTGATTGAGAATTTGTGCAATTTGGTCATCTTGGAAAAGTTTAACACTGCCCAGCCGTGTTGCCACATATCTTACTTTACTGTCCTACTGTATGATGCACCTGTACTTGCCCGTTAGAACTAACTATTATCCCTTTATCTTTTACATAGTTTGTCTCCTGCCATTTGCTCTGCCCAAAAAGATTTGCAGCTGTGATGCAGAAAATGGTAACTTATCTTTCAACATTTATAATAGGGCACAGACATTTTCTTGCCTTAAATGTAAACTTGATTTACTTGTCCCAACAGGTCGTTATGCTCTTCTTCCTTTGCCGACCTGTGAAAACTGCGAGTATCACATGCTACTGGCCTGGGACAATTGATTTCCACACAGTGTTTGCCATCCATGTGATTCTCACCTAATGAAGATCTTAAAATCAGTGTACCTGGTCTGACTAGACACCCTTTTATTCGAATGCTGGAAAGGTAAATTATAACATGTGTATTGCATTATATATTTGGCAGATGGAGTGCATTTGGGCCATAACTTGCAAAAGAACTTTAAAATATTATACTTAATTTCCTACTTTATCTCCAACAAGTTATGCAATTGATGCATGTTAACACAGGATCTTTGGCATCCATCTTACCATTAATTATGCATGTATATTTACTAGAATGGCATAACAATTTCCAAAGAAGTTTCTTGGAGCGGACGTATTGCCCACACGAGATTGATAAACTTCTTGGAGATGACCATTTCTCATGTCCCACCTGAGGAGATAACATGGTCGCAGTGTCTCTTGACAGTTTGCAACAGAAAAATGTATCGCTTCAATCGTTGGGGGTAAGTTGCAAGAAAGTAACATGGACATTTTCTTTACATACTATATTTATCCATGCACTGCTTTTCTCTTCCTAGGACAGATGCATGCCCATATTTTGAAGGGACTTTCATTGCCAATGACAGATGTAGAATAATTTGTGAAAAGGGCTAGAGACTAAGTCAAATTGGTGAGTTTTACTGTGATACGTCACAACTGTCTTTTTATGTGCAAAGGTTAGTGGTGGCTTGTAAGATTTAAAATGCACAAGATGTAATTACTTTTTCGTAACGGTTGTTGTATTGCTTGTTACATTAGGCACCTGGACGCCCATCCTGTTGTAAATCTAACTTCAAAGCAGGAAGGGAGGCTACCAGAAAGTCCGAGCCCAGGCCGGATGAAGAGGGCATGACGACATCAGTCTACAGACACCGTTTCTATTTAGTGGTAAGAAAATATCTGTTGTAGTTCATTTTGATAAAAATCTTAAATCTAATTACGTCGAGTGGGTACTTACTAAAACGGCAGCTATGATTCATAAATAATTATACACTTTTGAGAAAGTAATTAAGAATTGTTGTATCTTTTAGAGCTAACAATAATATAGCGATGAAATAAACCCCTTTCAAATAAATATTTTTTGTTTTGGATGCAGGTCTAAACATGTTTCGCGGGGAAATATTTGCCTACCCTCTCTACCTACAGCACGATCTTGGAAAAGAACACAAGATCGAGTTAATTTACACTAATGTCATGTGTAGATACTACCCGTATGTACAGAGGGAAGTCGAGTCTTTTCCAGAGCTGCATATGTCCTGCAAATGCGTCCATTTCTATTGGTGATTCATGCGAGAGGTCACTCATCAAAATGTGAGGTATAAATTAAAATGTTATCTTGATAATGTTTTTGGCTAACAGTGTATTTTTATGTCTCAATTGACTTAATTACATTTATTTTTGACTCGTCAGGTGGAGTGGTCGCAACCAGTAAGGGTATGTTCAAACGATATTTTCCAGTAAAAAAAAAATACAAATTGGCATTAAGCCTAGGCATTGTAAAATGTTAAAAAAAAAAGCAGTGACCACAAAGTCCATGTCCAAAGCCAGTGAGTAGCAGATTTAAAAAAGTCTTCATCATTATTGCGACGCATTCTCTGTTCAAGTAAAATCCTAAGAAGTAAAACAGGACGCACTGACATAACAATTCAAGCTCGTGGATGGAACTTGAGGAAGAAGCACATCTTTTTAAATATACAATACAACTGTGCAGAATTTTTGGCTGCAACAATACATATTCAACTTTACTTGCTTCTAACAAGTTCCTTTACTTGGTTTAAAATCTTATGAGCCCCAGTAGCCCCCGCAAATGGGGACTGAATTCTTCATCAGGAGCTCTTCCTCGTACTCCCCTGAATCGATACCAGAGCCACTGAAGTGACATAGCAAAAAAAAACCTGCACAAGTCCATTTTATATGTTTATAACCCAATTCAACCATAAATATGACGCGAGAGGACTCCCCAAGTTAAGGAAATATCAATTTGCATATCCCTAGCTGATTGGCGCACCTTTCTGGAAAGCTTACAACCTACAAAATCTCAAATCCCTTGTGAGACCGAGGCTCAGCAAGATATCAACCACATTGCATTTTTTTTTTGAGCCAAAAAACAAGAAATATGACTTATTTATGGATGAAACAATATTCCACACGGCCTTGCTTGGTATGTATTAGTGCATCTGCTTGAGCAGAGCCCCTCTGTTGTGGAACCTGAGGCGTCCAATGTCCAGGAAGAAAGTTAGGGCATTTTGGCTCTCAGCGATTCTAAAACTACGGTTCACGAAATGTGCACTAAATGAATTACTAAAAATATTTAACTTTGCAGAGATACCATTTACAAAGTGCTAGTTTAATGGTAGAAAAAAAAAAGTGATGATATGCATAATTAAAAAGAGGAAATACATCCTGGATTTTTTTTTTCTTTCCTGTGTTCTATCATCAACCAATACACCAGTAACACATATACTGCTATATGAACCTCTTAAATGGTCACAAGTGTTTTCTGTATATTATACCTTTTAAAATGATTTAAATAAAAGGAGATATTCTCTGTATTTAGTATCGCTATGCAAACCATTTGGAATTTTTGAGAAAAATGGCTAAGACTCAACTGGGGTTAAACGAGTCAAGGCAATTTTTAAGTAAGGTTAACTAATTTGATTTTACAATATTATAACGTGAAGCTTTTAGCTTTCTTTGTAATTTGCAAGACCTATTTGTCACGCGAGTACAAGGTTAGAACCCAATCGCTGACCACAGGAGACAGTATCTGGTAAAACAGTCTTTATTGGAGCCAAAGGGAATGTGGGGAGCCCATGGTCCGACACGGGGTGCTTGATGGTGCGAATCCCGAGGTTTGACACCAGAGGCAGGCAGGTCACGGTGTGAGTCCCATGACTAGACACTGGAGGAGGGCAAGACGGGCAGGTCGCGGTGTGATTCCAGTCGCTCGACACCGGAGGCAGGCATGAACTTCGTAGCCGAAGAGGAGACCGTTTAGTTCACGGACAAAATAACTGCGGAGAACTTACTGAGCGGCAGTGGTGACTACCGGGGCAGAAGACCAAACCGACTGACAACCCAGGGCTGCAGGATCAGGGTTGATATGCTGCAGGTGATGAGCCGGAATGTCTGCAGCTGTGCGCCAATCAGGGATGTGGCCATGGGAGGTGTCAGGAGGCGGGCCGAGAACACAAACACCGAGCACATGGCATTCAAAACAAACAGGGGAACGACAGACACAGGAGGAGAATTGGAGGAAATGGAGGTTTAAAACACAATGGGTCAGACAGGGATCCTGACACCATTCCACTAAGATGCTCCACAGAGCGCCAAAGGACGTTATTGCTTCCTGTGGCCTTCAGACTTTTCAATTCTCAGCATATATTGTGTCAGAACACTGGCCCCCGGACTTATTTAAAATCAACTCTGCAGTGCTCTGCCTTTGATACTGCAGTTTTACTGTACTATTCCAGAAATATTCTGACTCACTTTAGACATTTATATTTCAGACAATAGATCCCACTTTTCAGCATTTTATATTGTTCTTTTGTTATTATTGTATTCTCTGCATGTACTGAGTTACATACTTTAGATATTATTTTACAAAGTCCTTATTTACATTTTCCTATTCATTAATTTCAATTTTTCTCTATAGCAACAGTAACAAACAAATTCCCCCTGGTAATAAATTGAACAAAATGTCTCGCACTGACTTAAGTGGGAATTTGTGGAAGTTACTTGTTTGCTCAGCTAAACTCCTAACATTAGTAATGTAACTACTGCCACTGGTTACCATTAAAAGGCTACTGGTTACCATTAAAAGGCTACTAGTTATCATTAACAGGTTACTGGTTATCAATAAAAGGATATCACATGTATTTAACTATGGCTATGTGAACGTACTGGAAGTCACTTCTTGTTGCTACTTGCCCACCCTCTTCCATCCAGTATTGTGCAGCACAACAGGCCTGCTGCAGCATATATCCTCCACATCCTCCAGCCCAAGTTCTCCGTGTCCTTTCCTCATGGAGGAAGCAAGCGTTGTTGTGGTTAAGCCCCACAGAAGAGACAAAGGAACCAGTGGATCCCCCGTTTTCTGAATCACGTTATAGGCTTTAGATCCAGACTTCCCGTCAACTCCGCTGCTTTCTGAAGGGCGTGAACGGCTAGAATGATTGGCGTTCCCTGCAAACAAAAACATGGAACGTCAACACATTGTTGGTATATTTAAGTTTATTTACCCTCCTGCATTCTTGACATAATATTAAGGCGCATGACCAGTTTCTTTAACCCACTATAAGCTTACTTTTTTTTCTCTTCTTTTCAGCCTCTGTCAGGGGAGTATTTCTTTCATTTTGTTCAACTCCTCTGAAATTTACATCAAAAGAGAATAATTACCTTTGAAAACAAGACTAAAAGCATGTATGCCACAAGCCAAGAGACAAATCCTGCGAGTGGAAGCTATTACTGAAATGTTTTCTATCCCCCACATGAAAGGACTGAATACACTGACAGTTTTGCTTAAATTAACATCACTTTGCTGAAATAAAAGTTTTTCCTGAAGACAGCAGCAAAGGAAGATGCTGTGGGGTTAAGGTTTTACTCTTTAGGGAGCATGACTGTGCTCTGCGAATTTCATGGCATAGGCTGATATGAAACGTTTCCTACCCCTTAATGTTAGACTAGGGCAGTGATTCTTAACCATAGGGTCCCCCCCATTGGGCCGCGAGCGCCACCTAGGGGGCCGCCAAAAACGTCCCGTTTTTCACCTGTAGGCTGCGAGGGCCGCCGAACCGCATAGGTAATGAATTGAAGACAGCAGAGATATCACTGTTATCCACGAGACGCTCAGTTACAATACAGCTTCCCACCACTTGGTGGCGGTAATGCATCAGTCAGTCTGTTAACAAGCGGCAATATGCAGGAGAAGACACTCAGCCAGCAGCTAGCTAGCTAGCCTGTAGCGAAAGTTATAGAGAAGTATTTAAAACGAAATAATGAAGATGAAAAGTGCTGCTGAATATTTGTGAAGTATAATCCTGACTTCATGAAGTAAAGCTTTGTGAACGGAGGTAACAAGACGGAGCCCTGAGCCCAATGTGTGGAGTGAGGGCTAACGCTAGCTAGCGCAGCACTGAAGGCTTCACAGCTAAAGCGGTATCTAAAGACCAAACATCCAACGCTCGTGGGAAAGCCGGTGGGATTTTTCCAGATAAAGGACGATGTACTTCAGCTGCAGAAAAGGTCTGTCTGTCACTGACTGGCGACTCCAAATGTGCTGTGAAAGCAGCTGTCACAGATATGAAGAGCAACTTCTGGTTCTGCAAACGTGAAGACTGCTGAAGCATATCATTCACAGATTATGAGGCTATATTTTAATTGCCACTTTATTTAAATGTTATTTATAGTTTATTTAATTTGAAAATTATTATTTTGAATTGTGTGCACACTTGTCTGCACACTAATATTTGCCCAATAATTGTGAACACAGATATTCTTCTAAGAAAGAAAAAAACTCACTTTTACCGTCGTAAATATTCAGGTTTGAGGTTTATTAACATTGTGGATTAACCAAGAGCACTGTAGTAGTTCAATAATACAAATAATCCTAAAAAAAAAAAACTACTTTCATAATAATTGTGCAGTGTATATCTTTTATTACCACATTATGTATTTATCACATTTTTTTTTAGAGTCCCCCTTGTTTTTGTAGAACAATCAAATTATTAGTTATTTTTGTGTTAATACGCCTGACTTGAGCCTTTAAATTAGCTTGATTTGTTCCATGTCTGTGCAGGTTTACATACACATGATCAATAAATGTCTTTGTGATGATCACATTGCATCATGTCATTTATTTGACAAGGTTTTTGCTTGTTGAACTGTAGATTTGATTTAGTTATTGAATATAAATCAAACCAAGAGTGTGATCAATTAGTTAATAAACCAATTGTACGAGCCATTTTGCCTTGTTTTGGAGTATGTTGGACCTCCCACCACTAGGTGGCGTAAGGCCGATTTCAACGGAGTCGGCCCTATATAATTAGGAATGCACTATAGCCAGGTGTTGCTCGTTTGTGGAAGCAACCAGTTTTTTGACCGTTCTTTGTGACAGTACTGCAACAGAGTAAGGCAAATGTTTATGGTTTATTTTATGATTTGGATATGCGTAATTAAGTTCTGCAAATGAGAGTATTATTTATGTTCTGCAAAGAATAAACATGTTGAACGTTACAACTGGACAGTGTCATGAGTGAAGCGCGTCAGGAATAAGTAACCAAGCGAGCAGCCAAGTAGTGCCTTAGGGTGAATAGGCAACGGGGGCACTACACTTAAGTAAAAAAACTAAGCTTAATTGGAAGGCAGTGGAGACTTAAATCAAACAAGTGAGCTTCAGTGGCAAGCACATGGAGCTACGTTTGTGGAGCAGCTGATTGACATCGCTGAATTGGACAGCTGCTCGGCAACGTGGGGGTGGAACAGCTGAGAGACCGCTGGTCGCGTCGGAGGAGTCAACAGCTGATCGACGTCACGTGCTTCGGGAGATGGTCGGCTTTGCTGGATGATTGGACATCGCGAGCGGTGTAGTATCTTGACTTCCGGTTCAAGGAAGTGTCGCTGTTTGATGATGTCATCCAGGCCACGGTTCAGTGTTATTAATAAAGATGGACGCGAACTGCGCCTTATATGGTCACACGAGTACCGAGTGTTTTACTTAGACAATTAAATGTCAGTACACACACATAAATACTACATGGTGTCAGAATAGCTTGTTTCTCATCGAACCTGACGACGGAAGATGGAGAACGCAGGCGTCCCCACGCCACGGATGGATTGGGATTCATCTAACCTGCCTGACGCATGGAGAAAGTTTCGCCAACATGTGGAGCTAATGTTCTCCGGCCTGCTAAGCGCTAAAGAGGAGGAAGAAAAGTGCAGTTATCTACTCCTGTGGATCGGCGAGAAATGCAGAGATGTATATAATACATGGACCCTCACGGCAGATGAGAGAAAGGTACTCCAAACGTACTATGGGAAGTTTGAAGCATATGTAACGCCCAAAGCTAACCCCATTTTCGCGCGATATAAATTCCATGAAAAGATACAAACGGACTGTGAAAGTTTCGACCAGTTTGTGACTGAGCTAAAGCTGCTAGTAAAGGATTGCAATTACCCTAACGCTGATGAAATGATTAGGGACCGGATCGTTTTCGCTACAAACTCTCCAAGAGTCCGGGAGAAGCTACTATGTCATGGTCCGGATCTAACGCTCGAGAAAGCGATTGACATTGCGCGCTCACACGAGCTATCACGGCAGCAGCTAAAGACAATGGGTTTCCCCGCTGCTGACACAGCCAGCCAGTCTGTCCATGCAGTTAGCAGAAGGCCGTTTAGTTCCGAACAAAGATACGGACGAAAGTCTACTGGCGGCAACGACAGCAACAGTGTCACGCACGGCAAGGAGTGTGGAGCATGCGGAAGAGAACACGGTCGCACGGAGGATTGTCCCGCGAAAGGACGTCAGTGTAACAAGTGCAAGAAGCCCAACCACTTTGCTAATATGTGTAGGATGAAAACACAGTATCAGCCAACAAAGTACAAGCCCAAGAAAGTGCATACTGTTACAGAAAGCACGGAACAGGTAACAGTGGATCTGTACATTGACACTATTATAAAGAAAAACGAAAATACTGCAAGGGAACAGGCATTTGCAGAGGTGGAAATAGGTAAAGCAAGGCACAAGCTAAAGCTCAAGATCGATAGAGGTGCTCAGGCTAATGTGATACCAGTAAACATATTTCACAAAATATTAGGAAGTATCACATTAGGTCCATCAGACAGCAATATCTCAGGATATGGTGGACAGAGACTTGAGGTAAAAGGAACTTGCAAGTTAGCATGCAGATACAGGCAGAAAACAGCCATGTTAGATTTTGACATAGTGTATGCAGATAATGCTCCACCTGTATTGGGCCTACGTGCATGTCTAGATTTAAACATGATCAAGCGAGTGCACATGGTTGATGCACAACCAAAAACACACACCAGCATCACCGAAGAGTTTGCTGACGTATTTAAAGGCATTGGACTATTCCCTGGAGAATGCACCTTTCACCTTAAACCCTCAGCAACACCGGTGGTCCCATATGCCCTACGCAACCGACTCAAAGATGAGCTTGATGAAATGAAAAAAACAGACATAATCCAAAAGGTCACAGAGCCGACTGAGTGGGTAAATGCACTAGTGGCAGTGGAAAAACCTAAAACAGGAAAGCTTAGGGTGTGTTTAGATCCCCGCGCCCTAAACAAAGCTATCCAGAGACCCCACTATCCACTTCCCACTCTAGATGATGTCACACCAAGACTAGCTGGAGCACAGTACTTCAGTGTACTAGACGCTAGATCTGGATACTGGACAATAAAACTCAGCCAGGAATCATCCATGTTGACCACGTTCAACACCATCTTTGGCAGATATCGGTTCAACAGGCTTGGAATCATTTCTGCACAGGATGAGTTCCAGAGGAGAGTTGATGAGGCCTACGAGGGGCTTCAGGGTGTCGCAGCCATAGTGGATGACATTCTGGTGTATGGCCGCACCAAAGAGGAAAATGATGCCAACCTGCGCGCCATGCTGGAGAGAACCAGAGAGAAAGGAATAAAGCTCAACAAAGACAAAAGCATCATTGCGTAACTGAGGTGAGCTATTTTGGACATAAACTGACAAGAGAAGGCATCAAGCCCGACCCCAACAAGGTCAAAGCAATTAAAGAAATGACTCCCCCACGCAGCAAAGCAGAGCTGGAGACCATACTGGGCATGGTCACCTACCTCTCCAAGTTTGCACCCAGACTTTCAGAGACAGTTGCCCCACTCAGACAACTGCTGAAAGAGAACAGTGAGTTCATGTGGGACTCAAACCAAGACGTTGCATTCCAGCAAATGAAAGACTTTTTGCTTTGATTACTAAGATGGCGCCGACGATGGCTGCCTCGGTATGCAGGTGCTCATTGTTGTTTGTTCTTTTTGTCTTAAATGCTGCTTTCTGCTGCGATTCCCGGGGCTCTTTCACCAGAGATGAGCTCATGAACATCAGGGTAACAACCCCAGCGGACTTATTTCCAACTTTTTTAACCTCTGTGGAACTACTGGACATTCTCGTGAAAGGTGCGCTCACCTTGGCTTACGCAGTGAGACGCCGCAGGAGAGGGAAACGTGCTGGTGCGTCTGCGTAAACGGGGATCCCGTACAGCGCTGCCGGGCATATTTCTCTCCAACGTCCGCTCATTGTGCAACAAACTGGACGAACTTCAGCTCCTTGTTGGGAGAGACAGAGACTTTTCTTCTTCCTCCGTTTTGTGCTTCACGGAGACCTGGCTCTGTGGATCGATACCGGACTCCGCGTTCCAGCTGGCTGGCTTCCAGCTGTTCAGAGCGGACCGCGATACGGAGCTCTCCGGCAAAACGAAGGGTGGAGGAATCTGCTTCTACCTCAACAACGGCTGGTGTAACGACGTAACAGTGATTCTACAGTACTGTTCGCCGGACCTGGAATCCCTCATCATCCACTGCAAACCCTTCTACTCCCCACGTGAGTTCGCTTCATTCATCCTGGTCGGTGTTTACATGGCGCCGCAGGCCAACGCGCAGGACGCACAGCGGACGCTCGCCGAGCAGATACGGTGTGTGGAGCGGACCTACCCGGACTCTTTAGTTATTGTCCTTGGGGACTTTAACAAAGGTAACCTCAGCCATGAACTCCCTAAATACAGACAGTTTATTAAATGCCCTACTAGAGAGAAGAGCATTCTGGACCACTGCTACACCACAATCAGTGGGGCTTATCACGCCGTTCCTCGTGCTGCTCTGGGAAACTCTGACCACGCCATGGTTCACCTGATTCCCTCATACAGGCAGAAACTAAAGCTCTGCAAACCTGTGGTGAGGAAATTCAAGAAGTGGACCAGTGAGGCTCTGGAGGATCTTCGGGCGTGCTTGGACTGTGCAGACTGGGATGTCTTCAGGACTGCTACTAACAGTCTGGATGAGTACACAGAGGCTGTAACTTCATACATCAGCTTCTGTGAGGACAGCTGTGTTCCAACCAGCACCAGGGTGAGTTATAACAACGACAAACCCTGGTTCACAGCGGAACTCAGAAAGCTAAGACTGCAAAAGGACCAGGCATTCAGGAGTGGGGACAAGGACTTGTACACAGAGTCAAAATAAACGACTGTACTCTGAGAAACTGCAACAACAGCTCTCAGCAAGTGACTCTGCTTCTGTCTGGAGAGGGCTCAGGCAGATCACCAACTACAAGCCCAAAACCCCCCACGCCATGAACGACCTCCGCCTGGCAGACGAGCTGAACGAGTTCTACTGTCGCTTTGAAAGACAATGGAGCAGTCCTGACGCCACGCCCCACAGGCCCATCAACCAGCCACAGACCATCATCTCCCCCTCCCCCAGCCCATCGGAGGCTCACGCCTCCCCAGCGACGACCCTCACTATTCTGGAGAGGGACGTCAACAGGCTCTTCAAAAAGCAGAACCCCCGCAAAGCAGCGGGCCCGGACTCTGTCTCACCCTCCACCCTGAAGCACTGTGCTGACCAGCTGTCCCCGGTGTTCACTGAGATCTTCAACACCTCCCTGGAGACATGCCACGTGCCAGCCTGCTTCAAGGCCTCCACCACCATCCCCGTCCCCAAGAAACCCAGGATCACAGGACTCAATGACTACAGGCCCGTCACCCTGACCTCTGTGGTCATGAAGTCTTTTGAGCGCCTGGTCCTGTCCCACCTCAAAACCCTGACTGACCCACTCCTGGACCCTCTGCAGTTCGCCTACAGGGCCAACAGGTCTGTAGACGATGCTGTCAACATGGCCCTCCACTACATCCTCCAGCATCTGGACTCCCCAGGAACCTACGCCAGGATCCTGTTCGTGGACTTCAGCTCTGCCTTCAACACCATCATCCCATCTCTGCTGCAGGACAAGCTCTCCCAGCTGCACGTGCCCGACTCCACCTGCAGGTGGATCACAGACTTCCTGACTGACAGGAAGCAGCACGTGAGGCTGGGGAAACATGTCTCAGGCTCTCGGACCACCAGCACCGGTTCCCCCCAAGGCTGCGTTCTTTCCCCTCTGCTCTTCTCACTGTACACCAACAGCTGCACCTCCAGTCACCAGTCCGTCAAGCTCCTGAAGTTCGCGGATGACACCACCCTCATTGGACTCATCTCTGGTGGGGACGAGTCCGCCTACAGGTGGGAGACTGACCACCTGGAGACCTGGTGCAGCCAGAACAACCTGGAGCTCAACGCTCTGAAGACAGTGGAGATGGTTGTGGACTTCAGAAAGAACGCAGCCCCACCCGCCCCTCTCATCCTGTGTGACTCCCCCGTCGACGCTGTGGAGTCCTTCCGCTTCCTGGGCTCCACCATTTCCCAGGACCTCAAGTGGGAACTGAACATCAGCTCCATCGCCAAGAAGGCCCAGCAGAGGATGTTCTTCCTGAGGCAGCTGAAGAAGTTCAACCTGCCGATGAAAATGATGGTGCACTTCTACACTGCCATCGTTGAGTCCATCCTCTGCTCCTCCATCACCGTCTGGCACACCGCAGCCACTGCCAAGGACAAGGCCAGGCTGCAGCGCATCATCCGCTCTGCTGAGAGGGTGATTGGCTGTAATCTGCCGTCCCTCCAGGACTTGTTCGCCTCCAGGACTCTGAGGCGAGCTAGGAAGATTGCAGCTGACCCCTCTCACCCTGGACATATCCTGTTCGAGTCCCTCCCCTCTGGCAGGAGGCTGAGGTCCATCAGGACCAAGACCTCACGCCACACAAACAGTTTCTTCCCGTCAGCAGTCGGGCTCATCAATGGGGCTCGGGTCCCCCACTGACCCCACTGACTGTCTGTCGCCCCCAGCTATTTTAATTTTTAATTTGAACTCTTAATTTTTATTTTTATTTTCTCTTCTTTATTTTTATTTCTCTTACCATTCACTCCTCTGCACACCGCATACTTAAACACTCGTCACTTTAACATACACTTTTAACTTAAATACACATGTCACTTTAACGTACATTCACATTAACGTATCTGTTGACTGAGCACTTTCTTATCTTACACATATTCCAATTCCAATTGCACTGTTGTTTTCGTTGATTGTTGATTGTTGTTTGTCTCATCTTACGTCCCATGTCCATGTCCAATGTATGTATGCACCTTCTGCCTCAAAAAATTCCTTGTTTGTGTGAAAACATTCCTGGCGAATAAACGGTTTCTGACTTGCTAACACAGGAGCCCGGCCCAGTGCTCACATACTTCGACAACACGAAAGAGGTGAAGCTACAGGTCGATGCTTCAAAATGCGGCTTAGGAGCAGTTTTGCTTCAGGGAGAGAAACCAGTCGCATATGCATCCAAGACACTCAATGAGACCGAAGAAAATTACGCTCAAATTGAAAAAGAGCTGTATGCAGTACTCTTTGGATGCAGACGCTTTCATCAATATCTGTACGGACGACGGGTGATTGTCGAGTCAGACCACAAACCGCTGGAGTCAATCATGCGGAAACCCTTGGCAGCAGCACCGCCACGCCTACAGCGCATGATACTGCAACTACAAAGGTACGACATTACCATTACGCACAAGCCTGGAAAACAAATCCCGGTCGCGGACACGCTATCAGAAAGCCGATTGAGTGTAATGATAACTCTTTAAGTGAAGGCATGGATTTACAAATCCATACGGTGATCAGCAGTGCACCAGTGAGTGATCGCAAAATGGCAGAAATCAAAACCGCCACGGCACAAGATGAGCAACTCTCAAGGTTGAGACAAGTTATCCAAGCAGGATGGCCTGAGTCAAACAAACAATGTCCGTCTGCTGTCGCTGAGTATTGGAATCATCGAGACGAGGTATCAGAGACAAACGGGATCCTGCTCAAAGGTGAAAAAATCATTGTGCCTCACTCACTCAGAGCTGAAATGCTTTCACGCATACACACAGGACACCTGGGGATGGAAAAGTGTAAGCAGCGAGCAAGAGACATACTGTTTTGGCCCGGAATGTGCAAACAGATAGAGACACTAGTAGGATCTTGCAGCATCTGCCTTGAGCGACGCAGCTCTAATGCAAAGGAACCAATGCTATCACATCCTATCCCAGAACGACCTTGGCAAACAGTAGCCACAGACTTGTTTACATGGAACAGTACTGACTATATAGTTCTTGTTGACTATTATAGCAGGTACTTCGAGGTAGAGAAAATCACCAACCTCACATCTGCAACTGTCATAAAAAAGCTGAAATCCATGTTCGCCAGATTTGGAATACCCCAGACAGTAATCAGTGACAATGGACCTTGTTACAGTTCACAAGAGTTCAGAGGTTTTGCTCACGCATGGGACTTTGAGCATACCACAAGCAGCCCACTGTACCCGCAGAGTAACGGTTTGGCTGAAAAGACTGTTCAGACTGCCAAAGCCCTCATGGACAAAGCACTGGCACAGCAGATAGACCCGTACCTCAGTTTACTGGAATACAGAAACACACCAGTTGATGGACTGAAGTCACCAGCGCAGCTGCTAATGAGCAGGCGTTTGCGCTCAATTCTACCAAGCACAGAGAAACAACTACGACCTGAACTGGTCTGTCGCCGCGTAGTTCACAGCAGAAGGCAACTGTGCCAACAGAGACAAAAACAATATTACGACAGGAATGCTAGGACACTACCGGCACTACCAGAAGGAGCTATGGTCCGTTTCCAGCTTCCCGCTGGGACATGGGAACCCGCAACAGTCGTCGAGCCAGCAGGTACCCAGAGGTCCTACAACATTCGCACTGATGGAGGTCACATGCTCAGGCGTAACCGGCGTCACCTCTTGCAGACGTGTGAAAGTGGAGCAGACCCGGTACTTTCACCAAACAACCGCCAGATGGAGGTTGAGGACACTGAGTCTCAAGCAGTACAGCAGGACCCTGCAGGTCATACAGGTTCCAAAGAGCCACCAGACTGTACTACCACAAGATCAGGCCGCATAGTGAAGCCTAGAGATATATTGGACTTGTGATACCCAGCATTAGAAGAACTGAGGGATATGTTCATGAAAATAAAAATGTCACATTTGTCATAGTTGAAATGCCATTTAGTAACTATTCATATCTGATAACTGATAGTTATGTATCCTTCAGTAATCCACTGTTCTTGCAGATGTGGCATACATAACTGCCCCCCCCCCCCCCCCCCGCAACGAAGTGTCCTCCTCCTCTCTCCCCCCCCGGAACGAAGTGTCCTCTTTTTCACAAACTCAAATCTGGTCACCCTATGTTAGCAGCACCTAACGTGACATAAACAGTACAGTAGTAACGATTAACGGAGATCCAACGCTACTAGGCTTACTAAGTTCACTATAAGAAAGTTAACGGTGATAGAGACAACAGTTGATTATGCAGCGTTCAGTCGTAGACACGGAAGAGACATCCAACACGGCGCTATCTAGTGACGTGCTAACGCTACGAAGCTATCGTCGACAAACAAACGTTAGTTACAGTCTTACAAACACATAATGGAGGTCCAACACGACTAGTCGTACTAAGTTCACTGTAAGAAAGTTAACGGTGTTAGGGACAACAGTTGATTACTCACCGTTCAGTCGTAGACACGGAAGAGAACAGACAACACGGCACTATGTAGTGACGTGCTAACGTTGCTGAGCTATGTCAACAAACAAACGTTATTTACGGTCTTACAAACACATAATGGAGGTCCAACACTACTGGTCGTACTATGTTCACTGTAAGAAAGTTAACGGTGATAGAGACAACAATTGATTATGCAGCGTTCAGTCGTAGACACGGAAGATAACATCCAACACGGCACTATCTAGTGACGTGCTAACGCTACGAAGCTATCGTCAACAAACACATTATTGTGATGATATAATTTTATTAAAAACTTAAACATCTGGTTTTACGCATCGACGCGGGCCCCGCCCCCAAAGGGTTAATGAACTAAAAGTGTATTTTAAGGGGTACATGACATTCCCATATATGTACGGCTGACAATACTAACACAAGGCAAATGTTGCTTCTCTTCTCCATTTTGTCTCCAACAGAACAAATCTGCATTGAACAGTACACACATGTAACTAGAAAGCAGACCAGTGTATTGCAAGTCTATCCATCCTGGGAGAGGTATCCTCCTCTGTTGGTTCTCCAGAGGGTTCTTCCATTTCCCCCCGTTTAAGGTGTTTTTCCTTGTCGGATGTGAGGGGAAACAGGGAGTCGTATCCTGTACAGATTGTTAAGCATCTTGTGTGTGTGAGCTTTTAGAGTTTGTCATCTTAGTGAAATAAGGGGAAGGGATGCACTTTCCCATCCAAAGTAACCTTCGGGGTGGGGCTCAGCTCAGCTCATAAAAAAAGCAATGTGAGGTCTGCTTTCCAGAGCCAGCAATTCTCTCCAATTCTCTCCAAGTGCCCTGCAGCAAAACAGTGAAAAGTGCTCATATTGAAAAGTGTACCTGGCAATAGGCTATATTTCCCTCAGTGATGAACAATCCACTGGTGGCTTATTCTGGTGCCCAGAAAACATATCTACACAAGCACCCAACGGGAGTATCTTATTTGAACTTTACTTGAAGATATGCCATGACCTTTGGTGCAACACCTTCAGACCAGAGAGCTTTGTGTGGAAAGTCCTGGTTCCAGACCGGTTACTGTATGTTAAACACCATATGCTGCACGCATGGCTGGGTGGTGACAGTAACTTGTGTACTTCATCAGCATCAGAGCAACATACCAGGTGATGCAAATATGAGACATATTTTAGCTCTAAGCAACAATCAGAAAACACTGGGAAGACACACATAGAACACACAGGGTGTTACAGAATAGGGTACTCTGCCCAGAGATAGCGTCATTTTGTGCTCCTATGTACATCTTAGTTTTTATGGATAATTATTTTACAAAACATGCAGTTAGTTTTTTCCCAACACACCACAAAATATATGAATCGAGATAGTATTGACAGTGTAGCATTAGGGAATATATCTTATGTGATAAATATTCTGTAAATATACTTTCACTACCAGGGTTTCAGTCATGCTTTGGGCCACCCAGGATCTGTAACACTGCCGTGATATTAACGGGCTAAAGCCCTTTTGAATGATTATCACGCAGCAAAACAGTGACTTTTTTTTTTTTTTTTTTACGGGAATAGGCTTTCGCGCCGCAAATAAAGGCATCAATCAATCACGTCGTGCGGAACGGGTTGAGTTTCACCATTAATATTATGAAACAGCAACACAGAGACTCCGTAGTCTCATCTGCAAACTTTATGACCCCTGTCAATCATAACAAAGGCAGTGCACAACATAACCTTTTTTCCGTTCTCATCTTTCACAATAAAAGCCTAATATTTAGCATTTTAAAAACAGTTTGTTGGGTCTCGCCCCGGTGTCTAAAGGGCTTTAACCTGCAGGAAAGGATCACGTGGATGGATGGCTTTGTGTGCAGATAACTTTTGGCCGCTGTGATACATAATTCCAGAATGGTGTTATCCTCCCTGTAAATGTGATGTATGCTGACATAAAACAGATGCATGGGCCCATGCCTGATACAGGCTTTATGTTGTCTTACTTGTGGCGTTGACGTGTGCAAAAAGGCATTATTGCCTTAAGGCTATGGATTTTCCTCCATGTGTTTACTGCCCTCACTCTCGACCGGCGGAGCAGCTTGTAAAGTTCTGTTTGGTTCAAACCGATGGCTCCTAATAATCTCAGCTGTCTGCGTGCCGGAGCTGCAACATTATGTATCCTTGTTTGAGTAAACCCTCAGAGCAGCAGATAAATCTCTCCCTCCCTCTCAAGAAGGTTTGGCTTTTATTGCAGCCCTCTCTTTGTCTGCCTGATGGATTATAGTGGAGGATTTATGCACACTTGACTTATAAATCTTGATCAGGCGCTCTTAAGCATCATAAATCACTACTTATGCCATTATCTGTGCCTGACTGTGGAAAGGCTGTATGGATGACACAAAGTGTTTCGGAACACTTTTTAAATATTTAGCATGGTGCTATTCATGTATTCATTCAGTCATTATGAATCAGGCTACCGTGCAATTATTAAAGTTTCCGAAACCGCCATAACTGTTATTTTTTTCTTCCTTTTCTGCTTTGCTCATCAAAGAAAGCCACTTGTGTTTTTCATAACACCTTTCTTGGCGTGATGTGCCTCGTTAGCCCTGGGAAAGGCTCACCCCCCGGCCGCAGCTAAACGGATCACTCAGTGGGGCCGACATCTGTATTTGAACTGGCCCGGAGCCCAGTGCTCGGCCCTGGCTTCAAGCGCAACGCGCCATTTATACTATATGGCTCGCCGTCTCCACTCTGGGAATAAACAGAAAGTGCCATTGAAGCAAAAGCTGCTCCAGAGAAACCAACAGATGTCTCTTTCAGTTGCCTCCGCGCTCCGTCCTTCTGTGCTGAGGTTATTTGGTTTGGCACCCGGTGCATGTTCACATCCCCGCTCTACTGTACTTCCTGGAGATGGAACACAAGGGCTCCTTGGCCAGTGGTCACGGAAGATACTGGCTGTGTTTAAAGTCGGAACATGCCAGGTCGTCACTGCTCTCCCATCGGGATGTTTGTTGTACTTTCTGCGGTCACAGAGTCGATGGATACGGTCGGAGTTTTCCAAAAAGAGAGGCGAGAGGGCGAAGGTATCGACGCTCCGGTGGAAAATTGTAGAGGCCGAGTTGATTACAGTGTGGTTAACTAGTGCGTCTGGCAGATTTGGTTTCAAAATGAAAGCCTGGCTGGCCTGAAGGGAAAAGGCAGATGGTGAATCGGCTGAAGGCATTTTTAAGATCTCACTCCAATTTCTCAGCGTTATTTCCGTACAGCTCCGCTGGTACATGGATGCAGGAGCACTCACTAATTAGACGCCCAACTTCTTAGAGGAAGGATTTTCTTTGTATATATCAAAATAGCAAAGGGTCTCAGTATATTCTTTTAATGGATATCTGACTGTAGCTGAATCCACTAGGTCATCCATTCTAAATAATTTTGTCTGCCAATGTATGTAAATATTAGTGCTGTCATATTAGCGCGTTATTAACGGCGTTAACGCAAACCAATTTTAACGCCGTCAATTTTAACGCCGTCAATTTTATTAACACCGTTAACGCATTTTAATTTTTCAATTTTTTTTCCGCGAGCACCACGCCGGATGTAGCTCAACCGGAAGCAAAACAATAGGCACGCCGTTTGGGCTTGGAAGCTAGGCTAACGTTACAGTTTAAATGAATGAATGGTGAGCGCAATACGGCAAAATGAATGATAAGACGCTAATGAATGATATTCAGTGAACTGCGAACAGGTGCGCGTGCCAGAAGGGAGCGCGAGTGAACACATTGAACACAGCAGGAGAGAACGCAACGTTAGCCAGCTAGCTAAAGCTCCGGTGGGAAATTATTAGCTTATGCCGTGTTGTGAACACGGCATAACGCTACCGTTTTTGAGGAGGTAGATTTTGAGGTGAGGGGACTGACAAGGCAGAAGGTAAAGTGGTCCACCGTTCTATCAATAAGCAGACCTGCCAACCTGTACGCAATTTGCGTAGCGGATACGCATTTTGACTTCAAAGTACGCTGGTAAAAATTTGTCTAAAATTAATTTTAGACTAATTGACCAGCACACATTATATGCAATGCAATATAATGCATGACGAGTATTTAATGACTTATCAATATATAGGTTATATATCAAGGTTGGCAGGTCTGAATAAGGCTAAACTAGAAGTTAATACTAATACAAACATTATTTTTGCAGAATGAGTGTGTTATGCCGTGTTCACACCGGACTAAACTTCCGCGGTGAACGCGGCGCGATAATTCGCGCCGCGTTCACCGCGGAAGTTTAGTCGCGCGAGTGAAAGGAGGGTGTTCACACCAAACTCGAAACATCGCGCCGCGAAAGGGGCGTGGCTTATCTCAGTAACTTGTCTCTTTGAAAGGAGCTTTCATTTCCGCTATCGACCATGGAATAAATAGCCACTAGTTTTGCTTTATACTTGTTGTGGAAGTCCCAAACATGTCGGAACATGAAACGCCCTCGTGTTTGGGTTCATAACACCATCCATAGCCGCACACAGCTCGGTGAATTTCTCCGACTCCTCAGGAACTGCGTCTGGCTTCTCCGTAAAACGGATACCGATTCTGCCATCCACCATGGAATTAACCACTAGTTCTGCTTTATACTTGTTGTGTAAACTCCACATGTGTCGGAACATCAAACTCCATGGTGTCTGGGTTCATAATATTATCCGTAGTCCCACAACAGTGTCTGAATGACGGCCGCTGCCAGCGCTGGTTCAGGCGAAGCAGCAGCAGTTTCATTCGGGACCGGCAAGACGGCGGTGATGACGGGCGGAGCTTCTCAACGCTGATTCTCAACGCTGATTGGCTGCCGCAACTTTGCGTCACGCGAATTCTCCGCTGGAGTTGGGAGAATTGAACTCACGCGAATTCGCGCCGCGTCCTTCGCTCTGTTCGCCCCTCGTCAAACGCTCTGTTCGCGCCGCCTCAAACGCGTCCATCGCGCCGCCCCGCGGCGCGTCTGTGGATTGACTTTGCATGTAATCTGGTCGCGCCGCAAATTCGCGCCGCGTCCGGTGTGAACACGGCATTAGGGGAGAAGGGTGCAGCCATTGTTAAACAGCTGGATTGAAATGCAGCTGGAACTGGTCGTGGCTAAAACTGGAAGGCAAGGTCTCAATAAAAGGGCAAGATGTGTCCTTTCATCTAGGAGATGTATTCTCCAAAATCAACAGGCAGGGATTCACCAGATGCATTCTCTGCATCAAAGATATAAATGATGCTAACAAAGGCAGCCATGCTCTCCCTTACCACATTGTGCCTCATATACTGTAAATGTTAGACCCAGTGACAGGCTGGCATGAAATGGCTTGCATAATACTTAGTAAGGAGGCTATAATAATTTTTGACTCATGGCTGAAGTTAAGTTTCTCCAGCTCTCCCCAGGTTGGCAAAAAAAAAGCATCTCAAAATGCATCAGATTGATGCTTTAAAATATGGAATATTTAAATGTTTCTTACGGGGGAGCATGCCCCCGGACCCTCCTAGAGGGGTAATATCCTTCTCACCTTTTTCACCGCTGACCCGTTTTCATGCCTGGTGCACTCTATAATTTTATTTTGTAAACCCTTGTTTACCTGAAATGTGCAGTAATTTTATTTTGTACCGCCCTGTTTGGCAGTTGTTTTTCAATAAAATAAAGCAAGCCAATCCACTTTTTCATGTCGATAAGAGCATTAAAATGCAAAAATAAAAAATTGCGATTAATTGCGATTAATCACGAGTTAACTATGACATAAATGCGATTAATCGCGATTAAATATTTTAATCGTTTGACAGCACTAGTAAATATACACGTTTGGCATCTGGTCATGTTTGCATAATTTACCAGCGAATCAACACCTCTTGTGTCATCACACATCAGTCCCAGCAACCAATCAGAGAGGGATTCCACTGAAATCATTTTATTGAACATCCACAAAACGTGACCGACTAATCTCTTTCCCATTTGGAACATGATTCATGTTTAATGGAAAAGCTTGTGCTGTTGCAGAGGCGCGATGGGATGTTTGTGTCTGCGACTGAACCGCAGCCAAAAAAATCTATAGCTGACAGCAGCCTGGGGAGGATGTCTGATAAAAGGCCACATTAGGCATGAAATAATCTCTAAATCACCTAATGCAGATCAAGATCAGAACAGGCGGGGGAGGGGAGAGGTGGGGAGACAGGCCGAGTTGGGAAGGGGGAAAAAAGGGAGGCAGACACAAAGGAAATCAAATAAAGGAAAGTAGAAAGGTGCGGCTCTTTGCCCGGTGCTTCTCCCCTTCCCAAACAAAGAGGAGTAACAGAAGATAACACGAGGGATTTGTTTATATCTTTTTGTGCCTAACTGTAGTGGATCATAACTCATTAGGTGATGGATTCATCTTCAGATGCTCTTGTTCCAAATGAGACCAAACGTTTAATTTGATGTCCGTTTTTGAGCCCTGAAAACGACCAAAATGTGACCAGCGACAGAAGAGGGTTTTTTGATTGCTAGAGATGCATTTTGCGACGGAAGCATTTGTTGATCACTCGCAGCCGGATAAGAGGAGTGAGGAGTCAGCAGGCAGTATATCACAGCCAATCAAATGTTTTAAAGAAAATTGGAAATCACCACAATCACAAGAGGTCCTTGAGCATAAAAAATACTCTGCTGATGGCTCCAGTAAGATTATCCCTGGAAAGAGAGATACTAGCACACGATCTCCCCAAAGGCTGACGCCAGGCTTAGATAATAAAAAAGCATATTCACACCGTAAGCTTTTTTTTTAACCGTCAAGAATCTGTATGTTTAGTGATGCAAGATATTGAAGACACTATGTTCATGTTTTTCACTCCTTTTTGTATTTATCGTCTTGTTTTTATTGTTGGATAAAAGATCAAATCTGTTTTAATGCAATTTATTTTTGAAGAAAGACAGACTGGTTGTTAAAACAGTTCATCCAGATTAAGCCACTTTATTTGGATGTAAAACTGAAAGTGAGCCCAGCTGAAACGTTGCTAATCCCGCATTTCACCAGAAAACTGAGTAACACCACGATAATTCAAATTGGTTGCTGGTTTCATGTTTCTCTCTCACAGGAATTGTGTCTCAGCATTGAATTTGGTGAGTTTGTACTCAGTATTGTATTAATACTGATTTGAAATTATGCAAACACTATCCAAATTATAGTAAGTCTTTAATTTGTTAGCAAGAAAACATAAACAGTAAACATACCTCCGCAAGGACACGAACAAAAGTACTCCCGTAATAAACTGATGCAAATCTTTATGTTTCCAGCACATTGTGTATTCAGAGGTATTGTAACCTCAGTCTGAGAGGAAATATTTCATGTTTGCATGGGCATTCTGCACAACATGCTATCAACGGAAAATAACTTTTGAATAATTTTTTTGCATGGAGAATTCTATGAGACTGAATCATAGAGTAAGATGTGGAGGCCTGAACATCTGAATTGAATACAACACATTTTGTTTAGGAAATAAATACTAAGCCACCACTCATTTTTATCCAAACTCTCTCAAACAAGGTGTCTAAAGATAGAAATGCCTGGCACCTCCCGCAAAAGAGTCAGATTGCTATAGTGACAGAGATGATTTATTTCCATTGATAAAAACTGAAAAGCCTACAAATAAAAAAGACATCCATCCATTAGAGCAAGACCCCACAATCTCCTCCCCTTCAAGAACCATGGAGGCATTCTGCACAAGAGATTTCTTCCTTGCTGTAGCAGCAACGTTCTGTATGTTTAGATCTGATCACCAACTTTGTGGTGACGGCTGTGGTGACGAACGCCTCTTCTGTTGCAATGCCAGATTTTAATAAGACCTATCATTAAGTAAAGTAATACGACCCGACTTTCCCCACACGGGTGATGGTATATCTCGGGAACACCAATTACAAGTATGCAAATCAGATAAAGTAAAGCTGCGAATAACTGGGAAACCGTCATCGGCAACAAATATTTGATGGATATCCATAACATTGTGTACAGATATGACAGTGGTCCCTGGAGGATGGTTTCTAGAGTTTTGTGATGGTTTCTTTTTGTGATGGTCATCATGGGGTTCACTTTCTATGCTTTCATGTGAAATGTCTTGCCAACTACTGGATTGATTGCCAAGAACTGTCAAGGTCCCCAGAGGATGAACCTTTGCTGATCTTTTCATTAGTGATCCAGGACCACCAGCAAGTCAAAATGTTCCCTTCCACACTTACTCACCTTTGTGACAACAATGTGGTGCGACTAATCATTGTTCCCAGAAGATGCATCCTTGTCTTCAGTCTGCCTTCCATGCTGTCCACCTCCACCAGTGACACTAACGTTCCTGCCTTTAAACCTTGAAATGGCACTCGCATTACTGTTGCTGATTCTTACGTTAAGGAAAATGCCATTAAAGATTTATAATCCTAAAAATACAAAATCAACCGAGGCTTCTTGTGCCGAACTAAAGGTTGTCTGTCTTGTTGTGCAGTCAACCTTCATGTGTGCTCTTGACTGTGGAGATGTTCTGTATTATCATCTTCCCCCATCAAAACATCAGCTGCTAAACCCTGTGTTTCTTATTGCACTAAGCCTCATCACAAACGATACCTTTCAGACTAAATGTTCTCCGTATCACACGGTTGAACGGACCTCAGACTCATGTTATTCAATTATAAAACTCTACTGCTGTCATTTAAATCTAGGATCTATACTACACGATCCAATACTTCCTTTTAAATGGAATGAACGTCAAACTACCCTAAAAACTCTTGCATTCTTCTTAGAGAATTTAATTATCTTATTTTATTGTAATTCTTCTTGTAAGTCTTTTTTATTTCTGTTTATTGGGTATGGGGTTTCATGAGGTTGAAATAATTGGTTCCTAGTTACACATCTCAAACGCTATTGTAAGGGTACCATAAAAGTTACTACAGATATTCAAGGTTCCGGGGGATGCCTCATCCTGACTTTTGTTCTATAATAGATGACGCTTTTAAATGATCTAGTGAAATGTTTTGACATATACTTGAGGAATGGGAACAACATTTGGTACATTCTTGATGTACGATAAGGACTTTGATGATCCCTTGATGTTAAAGCTAGCTCCACCAGCAGACAAAGTTGTGGGTGGATGTGATATTTGGTCCATATATAATTATGGTCCCCGCACGATGGGTTATTATACCTCTCCTGGTTCTTATAAGTTGACCCCTATTCTTCGAGCAACATCATCAGGTAAAAATATCTGTTTCTCCTAAACTTGAGAAACATGGTAAACTTTTTGGAGTGACCAATGACTGCAAAAAGTCCTGTGGCTGATATTCTGAGCTAACGAGCTTGTTGACTTTCCACACATTGCCTGTGGATCGTCTTACCCAAGCGTGAATGAAGCGTAACAGAAAGGCGAGACAGGACAGAATAAGGCCGTCCTTGTAGCAGACTCAGTCTGCTGATTCCAGATGTCTCTCAACATGCCTGTCAAATGTGCCAAGTTCCTTTGCAGCAGTGCAGCAGCCATGTCCGTCTACCCAATCACAGAATGCTCCCATTGCCCGCTGTGAGGTGAAGCAATAATGCGGGCCAGGAGACCGGACTGGACATTTGACAAATATTATTCCAGCTCCACGCTGTTCCTTGAACTGCCTCGTGGATGCCGAACCGCTTATTTTTGTTCAAATTAATTTGTGTTGATCTTCAATCTGGTTTTCCTTCTCTGGTTTTGCCCCCCTGTTGTCTTGGGTTATTTTTAGGGCTGCACACTGTGTCTGCAATCGCTGCACCGCCTTATCCATCAACACTAAAGACACATGGGTTAGACACATGGCGTTAACCAGATGTGGAGAAATAATGAGACCGTGGGGCTCCTGCACCCTGTAGGTCTTATGCTTTCCACATGAACCCAGTAGAGTTCACCAACAGCTAATTACCAGCACTGATTGACTGAATTAGCTGTGGAAAAGTGCCTGGATGATGGTTTGTGTGTTTTGTTAGAGTGGATTTATTTTAAATCACACACAGTCTTGGCCATACTGCAATCCTCAACTCCAGGGGATTAACACAAATCTATACAATATTTACTCTGCCGGGTTTCTTTTCCCACATGCACAGGCCTCCAGTGAATTGTTTTAGATGCATTATATTTAATGCTCTGTTATTTCTAAAGAATAGATTTTTGCAAATGTTCGTCAATAATTCAGTGTCACAGCTGTTTCAGTTTCTATGAAGCCAATAGTTAAAGTTAACTAGTTATCTGTTAATGTTAATCAATCAAGTGTTTTTATAACCATCCCTTCAGTCGGCTCTTATAAAGGACGATGAGTTGCATTGATGGAACATACCTGAGTAGATATACTCAAGTACTGTACTTACGTACTTTACATAACGTGACAGAATTGGCGAGATACCACCATAAAAAAGTTGTAAGAAGAAAAACTGCAGCAGCAATGGAAGGACTGTTAAATAAACTTAAACAAAATAAACATTTGTTCACAGAGTCAGTACAGATATCAGAGGAAAATCAAAAAGCAACGCAGAGCATTAGCAGTATATAAGCTATTAAGAAGCTGAAAACACAGTTTCATCCAAGGATTTCTATAGTCTTCATTAACATAAATGGACCAATAGTATGTCTTTAGCCCACTATTTTAATATTCCAAATCTATTAAAAGCCTCATTAAGATTAAACATGTCTTTGTTAATTATGTCTATGCCAATAATGGGTACAACTACAATGAGGTAATTACTAAGAACTCAAATATGTCCGATGATTTGAATTAAATGATCTCATATCATCAATCATATCTTTAAAAATCACATCACAGAAACATGAAATGATGAGCTTTTTGAAAGATTCAGGGAGAGGGTCTCACACCAATCTCCTGATTAATGTCTTTCTTTGGATGTTTGTGGTCCTTGAAATAATTTGAGTACTGGACACTGATTATAAGAAGCGCTGAAGGATTCCAATGATCAGCCCAGAAGGGAAAAACCAATAATCAAGGATGGACGGGAGACGAGAGACATTTACATGTTTCTCTTTTTTTATCATCTGATCAGATGATGAATCACAATATCCTTTGAATTCTTTCTTTTTCTTATATTCTTGAAGTCAGTCCTAAACCTGTTTTTAATAGATTGGAGCCAGACTTCTACAAAGGAAGTAGCTAATTCAACTTTCTTTCACGTGAAAATATTGCCTTTTTTTTTTAAAGTTTTCTGTGTGCATCTTCAGTCAGCGGGGGAAACAATTACATGCAGTTAAATGTACAATATCAGGTGGCAATGAGAAGACATAAATCTGATCTGGGCAGCAATGAATGCATATTCTGGGTAGCACCCTCTATAGTACACAACTTGTAAAACAAAGCGATAAAACAAAGGGCTGCACAAAGCCTGTTGGGACTGCGAGCAGCCTCCACTCTCCCTGGAGATCCTGCACCGTGGGGACCTGTATGGAGCCGCTAGGGGAAGAGGTGATCCACCGAGGGCCTGCATCCTTCCAGAATTAGGCAGCCAAATGTCCTGTATCAGTGAGGGAATCTGAAAATTTGGTGTAGGAGACGCTCTCAAACCAACAATTTACTCTATTACTGTCTTGCAAACAACCAAATTGTGCCAAGGTAATCTCCACAAGGCTGAGTTTATCGCTGTGCCTCCCAACTCCATTGCAAAGGCATGATTTGTCAGAGGATTTTGTGATTGGAAACATCCAGGGCCGATTTATGATCATAAACAAAAAGAGGGCAAAATATGCTTTCTTGGTTGATGAGAAGTTGTGCATTTTGTCCGATTTATGCTGATGCTGGTCTTTTTTTTTTCATACATATTGTGGTGTGAGTAGCCTTGTAAAGACATTGGTGTTTTTTACAGTTTTTTTGTAGTTGTAAATTCAACAAACCCAGTGTTGGAGCCAAAATGGGGTTTTGTTGTTTGAGGGAAACGCTGCGTGAATGGGGACATGTAGTTCCTTTTTTTGAACACAGGGTGGCACATTCAGCTCAAAGGGCATATAGGTAAGTGTCTGCTAATGAGAACAGGTGTGTGTGTGGATGGGAAGCAGTGGCGGTTCTACACGTAATTATGCCCCGGGCGAGACCCCCCTCCGAGCCCCCCCCCCCCCGGGCAAAAAAAAAAAAAAAAGTCGGAATTTTTTTTTATTAAAAAAAAAGACCAGATACATCCGTCTGTGCGTAGCCTCAAACATAACATCTTGACACATGTCAAGAGGTTACGTGATACGTTTCCCCAAAAATGAAACTTAAAAGTCCGTTACAACTCGGTGTTCTGGATTAAAATCAAGGCAGAGTTACTGAGATCGCCAAAAAAGCTCTAAAACCCTCAACCCTCAAGCTCAGGGCTCCACTAATGCAGCGTAATGGTGAGTTGTATCTTTATGCACTTTATAATTGTCTTTATGCCGGTCGTATTACGTCATATTTATTACGTCATATTTTGCGCCCACACCGTGAAGGCCGGTCCGCGAAAATATTGTCTGACACAAAACCGGTCCGTGGCTCAAAAAAGGTTGGGGACCGCTGCATTAGAGTATTGCTCAATAGCCCACAGTGGATCCCCCCCGCCCGCCCCACCCGGGAGGCCCAGAGGCGACGCGCCCCCCCCCCCCCCCCCCCCACAAGCAGGGGCGCCCGCAGCCGCAGGGGGCGCCAACCTGCCAATTCCCCACACAGTGATATGATAGATAATGGAAAACCGCTTCGCGGCCCAGATGATTTTTTTTTAAGTGGTAAGTGGTCGTGCCGCCCCCCACGTGACATGAAAAAGTGCCGCCCCGGGCGGCTGCCCGGTTCGCCCGTGCCCAAAACCGCCACTGATGGGAAGCGCAATAGTTTTTGACCGTGGTCGTGTCAACGTGGTAGTGCTGTATCCGGTCTTGTTGTATCCTGTGTTGTGCTGCAACATGCAAGACTAACTTAATTCAAGTGTATGGGACATGCGGATTAATGCTATGGTGTCACGGAGCAGAGAATAACTGGATCAAAGAGACACAGTGCACTAGACATTGGATTTGTTTGTGGCAAGAACACACGTCCGAACATGTTCTCCCATTCGCCCCCCCAAGTGGCTCTAAGACTTAAATTGGGTAAGGTTGGAGCTTCTACACCCAGATTGAACCTTTTGCTCCTGGACAAACATTTCTCTTTGTTTAAATGCTCTTGATGACTTTGATATTGGAGCAAAACAAATCTAAATGCAGGAAAATGATGCAATACTTTTCTGGCCCATATTGTCCATCCCATCTCCTTCAGCCCCAGATCATCAACCCTGTGGATGTTCTTTCATCCTGTTCTCCAGCCGGACTGTTTGCCTCTAGCTGCTACTGAGCTCTGTTTTCCCTTTGCCGAACAACTCTTCTCTCCCATCACTGGAATGACTGTAAGTTGAGAAGTGTATCTCTTCCCCCACTGAATTGTATCTCCTCTCCACTACTTGCTGCAATATGAACTTATATTTGGCCAGTACTTTCTCTGGTACTGTTACCTTTGGCTGACTGGCCCTGCAGAGTTTACTCAGCAGGCCCATCAAACCCGAGGGCGCTCGGTGAGCCAAGCAGAACTAAAAAAAGCATTATAAAAACTGAAAACAGTCTGTTTGCTAGTCCAGCTGGTGGAAATCTTCCATGAGGGTTTTGGTTGTAATGTGGATCATTGTTTTGGGTACATTGAACAGACTGTTATGAACTTGGAACTCAAGTGTTTTTTTTATTTTTTATAACCTATTATTAATCCCCAGTGTGGACATTTTTCTCTGCATTTTACCCATCCTTAGTAATTAAGGATAAATGCGCTGCTGTGAAGCACCTGGGGAGCAACTGGGGGTTCAGTGTCTTGCTCAAGGACACTTCAACATGCCAACTATGAGGAGAACAGGGATCTTGTGGTTTCAGGACGATCACTCTCTCCATGCGCTACATGAGAAGGAAAAAAAAGATATTCAGTGCAAAATGGGTTAATTGCAGCCACAATAAGCTATTTTTCTTTGCCAAATATAAATTATTTTTTCGCACAGACAGAACTGTATTTGCATAAAGGATTGCAATTTTCTTTATTCTATTTAAAAAAGCACGGATGGAGTCACAAAAAGTCATTTCAATAAAGCTTCAGCATGGACCATTTTGTTGGGGCAGTGGGGCATGAAAAAAATGTTCCCTCCAAAGTGGGGCGTGACCACTGATCTAAGGGGATCATAGACTGTGTATAAGATATCATGTCACCCACTGCTTTATGGACTGCTGTTTTGAAGCCTTTGATGCCTGGAGTTCAGCATGCCATCTTGGATTTGGGCCTTCGCCATGATATTTTTTTTTGCAACCAGTGAAGGAGCGTGACCGTGTATGGACTGCGGAGGAGTGACATAGAGAATGTATACGGCCTTAGTATCGACCTGTCGATCACATTTAGCCCCGCCCTGAAGCATATCCTCCATATCTGCAGCCCTTTTTTCCCCGGGCGCCTCTCAGGGCAGCCCACTGCTCCTTAACCAAAGGATGGGTCAAATGCAGAGAAGAATTTCCCCTAGGGGATTAATAAAGGATCATTTATTTTATTTTCTCTTCTTTACTGGGGAAGCTCCAAATCCAAAATGATTGTGACTCTTTTAACTTTGAACAGCAGCAACAGAAGCGAACCGTCTGTATGTCTGTAAGCACGTTATCAGAGCAGCTGCAGCCTTCAATTAAGCAATAAGGTATGAGAGGCAGTACTGTATCGTCAATAATGTACTGTTCAAGGGTGTTGTTAGGCCCAACGCGCAGCAAACACTTGAACATTTCAGCGACAGAGAAAATAGTCCCGGTTGCCGCCATACACATACGGGACTATAAAACTGACTGCCTGGCCGGTTGAAAGCAGGGTGGAGGATGACACTCAGCCACCGATGTAAAGAAGTGCTCTCGCTGCTTCTGTCCGTCTTTTCTCCGTCATTTTTCTCCTCCATGACGTTTAGAGAACTTGCCTCGCGTCGGGAAATTACCGACGTAATTATCTCTCACTGGAAATTATCAGGATTTTGTGATCAAACCCTTTTCATTCCTCATCTTTAGGTTAGGGAGGAAGTGACGTGTGTGTTGTTGTTCGTTATGCTAGTGTGGGGGATGCTAAGTGAGCTTGTTAGCTGTTCCGTTTTAGCTACTGTTAGCGAAGAGCCCCGTTGCAATACTGTGAACACTCAAGCAATAAACCTGCAAGTTAAGGAAACCAACGTCTGCGAGTCGTTACTGCGGACGTGACAATATCAAAGTTTACACCAAACATGTTTGGTAACTGTCAAGCTTGAAATGACAACGGTCGCACAATTTAAATCTACCTGTTCTTTTAAGTGTGCACTGATATGGAACGCTCTAAATGTAAACAGGCTATACAGTACTTTATGGCTGAATAAAGTACACCCCGTGACTCACGCTCAACCAATCAGAATGCTTGATTTGATTGACCCGTATTATAATTCAGATTTGATTAGTTTTAAAATCATGAAAAAGAACAGAGTATTGATCAGAGTAACTCCTAGTAGTAAGTAATTACATCCTGAAGATACATACCTCTACTTGGAGGCCACCGTAGTTCTCCAACACACTTGTGTAGGTTAGAGCAGCTAAATCAGCAGTAAATAATACATCTCTGTATTGATGAGAGAATCATACAATTCCGTTTGAAAGGAATCAACTCCTATGACATGTTTCATATGAGTTGAGTTTGTTATGTTTGACGAATGGCACGACAATGTTTTGTTCATAAGCTTGACAAATAGCCAATAAGTCGAAGTTACTTTCACTTCAGCCAATAAAATGCCAATTAGTGAAGGTGAAAGGGCAAAGGTTTTTATCAATAAAGAGGTAAGAAACTGAGCGAAACAATGGAGGAACTCATTTTAAGTTGTTAAAACTTAAAATGTTTTAACAGAGTTAATGAACTACTTTGTGTTGACATTATGAAATCAGTGTGGATAAACAGTTCGCCGTTCCATTCCTGTCGGTGCACAGCAGCTTGACGCCTTTTTCCAAGCTAATTTACCACGTCATTGCACTGGTGAGTCGAGTCAACTTGGAGCATGTAGCTAACTAGAGAATATGCCCGCTAGCCGTGATGCTAATTGTCTCTATGGTAAACTCCGTTGACTTATGCTAAAAAACATTAGCAATCAATAAGTCCTCCAGCTGCAGCGCTAATAATGTCATGTAAAATCCCATTTGATAATTCTAAAAGTGTTAGTCACATGAATACAAGATACAGCATGGATAATAAGCAGACTTTCTGTCGGGTTGGTGTATTACAAATATTGTTTATTATGTTTTAATGCAATTTTTACGCTATTTGTGTCAATTACAGTAGCTTAGCTGCCGACTAAAATGTAGATTGTTGATGAATTCCACTGTTCGTGATATGTATTTTGAATTGAATATTTTGGTGCAGCAGTGATTTAGCTTATTTATGTTTTCTATGATGTACTTCCCTGCAATTGAGTTTTTACTAAAAGTATTAGCTCTCTGAACTTCTATTATGTTGGTTGGTTTTGGATGAAAATGGTGGTTGAACTTTTAGAGTGAACTGCCAATGTTGAACAACAGAAGTGTGTTAATTTAAGCTTTCCTCTATGGTCAGGAATGCTCATAGAATCAGCACAAAGGCCATTCTAGCTTGAACTTACTCATAGGTCAGGGTTTTTTTGAGTTGGAAACTCTGGGACTTCAGAGGACATTGCAGAGTCGCCCGTGGAGGTTTGAGAGACAAATTCAGAGATTCCAGAGAAACCCTTTTCCAGTACTGGACGGCGAGCCCAACCCACAAGATAGAGAACCCGTTTCCTGCTAAAGCCCCGGATGTTTTTTAATTAGCCCCGAATATTAATTTTCAAAAAAAAAAAAAATACGTCATTCACCCAAAACAGCGGCGTCAGGCAGCAGGCGCACTTGCAGTGTGCGCCCCCCTATTATACAAGTCGTCATTTAAGTTTCTCTTTCCTATAGAACCGGTCTACACCTTGTTCTGTTATTAAACAAACTAAACGGACGTATTTTATTGATCTTATCCACACACAGCTTGTCATTTCTGTCTCTAAATGGTCGCGTTAACACTTCTCCTCTGCTCTGCATCGCGCACGGCGGAGTTCCACCGCGATGCGCACAGACACGTGCGCGCGCACACACAGGTGAGCACTGAGCACACAACAGCGGACAGAGAGCGTCGAAAAATATGTCGCGTGAAAAGCAGACCTATATCTGCGTTTTAAACGCTCCCAGGGTGAAGATGGCAACAGCAGCTCTCATGAGAGGAACAACCGGAGTTCTCCTCGCACCGGAGCAGCTCTCTGAACCTGGAGCAGCTCTCCTGCTCAGGTGAAAGAGACAAAGTGCTCTTGTCTCTTGGCTTCACATATTACAGAAGTACAAGTACACGGACATAAAACTAAGTCATTAATAAATACATGGAGAAATGCCTGTAACTTTCGGGTAAATGGTTACGCCGTTAACAGGTTACGCTTGCGCATGCGCGACTCGCTCGCTTATTTTTTGGCGTTTTGCCAGAAGTCTCCGTGACGTCCTTTCTGCTGCTGCGTGTCTCAAAACAGAAAACAGATCTCAACGTTGAACATGAATTGTATCAAATCTACAACCCTGTTTTAAAAATATGTGTAGAGGAAAGCAGCTCACTGCAGCCACTAATACTGATGCAACCTGATGCTCACATATCTGCACTCATTCTGTTTTGTTTGGCAACAAAATAAATAGCTTATTGTTTTCCACAATGAGCTATTTAGTAGTAACTAAATATTAGTAATTTTTTTTGAACAGATACAACTTCCTGTTCATTGATCTAAGTGATTGCAATTAAAACATAAAAAAAAATTATGATGGAGCAATCTGATTTACTTGAAACTTTAAGTGATTGCAATTTTCTTTATTCTGTTATTTATAAAAGCGCAGATGGAATCACAAAATGTTATTTACAGAAAAAGTTTGAGAACCACTACTTTAAGTGTTTGTGTTGGTTGAGCACTATTAGCATTATTACCATCTTATGTCTAAATATTATGTTAAAGAGTATGTTATGTTAAATAATGTTAAAGAATATGTAAAGAATAAATACATATGAGTATGTAAAGAGCATTAAATGTACAATGTAAACACTGCACATGACAAGATGCATGGTTCATTAAACATCTCAATGTTTACTGTTGCTGTTGGTATGTTCAACATGATGAATGGGGCATTTTTGTGCCTGGGCTATTGAGGGAAGTTTGTGAAAATTGCTAGCCTATTTGGTATTAACTGGTAACCATGAAATGCCTCAATTCAATTCAGTCCAGAAGAGCAGGTACCTGTAGGGTATGTGGAGAGTGTTTCTATGTCTAAAAATTTCGCTGCTTCACTCTTCTGGGCTAAGCCCCAGATGTGTCAAAATCCTAGAGACGCCCCTGATCTGGAATACTGTGCAGATCTTCACAGTAAAAACAGTTAGAGCCCAGATTTTAAAGTACACAGTAAGTAATTGCAGCCCTGCCTACCCATATCTAAATGTGATGCATCTGTGCACTGCACTGTACATTATTCAGTGCAGCAGTAGAGAGGAGCTGTTGAGCTACAGTTTCATCCTCACAGATAGATAGTAACACTGATTCAGTCTGAGATGAACTGTGTGTTCCAGTACCTGTACGACCACACTGTTTACTGCGCCAGAAACGGATGCAGCATGTCCCAATACAGTCAAATGCAGTACGTCAAAAATAGCACAATCTCCTACTACATCTGGTCGCATTTTACAGTATGCATTCCAGCATGCTTTTCTGGCCCACAAGCCTTTGCGCAGCAGACAAATGAGCAAGAGGTTGAAGGTGCCATGTTATGAGGAAGTGGTATACCTAGCCTGACCCGGACCAGGTTAGTCTGGAGAGATCGCTCTCCATGATGACTTGGGTCTGAACATACTGACATGGGCCTGGTTCATCTGCTGATCTGGTTTTACGAGTTAGTTCAGCACCATTTTTCTTTTCATCACTGGACTAGTAGTGAAGTCAACACATAAATGTCGGCAGACAGGCATCATTGAGAGGGAAGAGGTGGAGGTCACCAACCGTTATTCATCACGATTGTCGTGAGGTTACAGGACACTGGGACTTGGGTTAAAAGGTGTTATTCAAAGGTGTAACATTGTAAAGCACTTTTTTTCCGGTTTATTTCATCTTATTATTCAGTCACATTCAATGTCACATATGTTGCTGAAAAGCTTATGAAATATAAGTAAAAGCATGCGAATTACGTGAGCTTAGAATAGCTGAGCAGCATGTTGAAGTGTTTTATCCTCTTTTTAAATCCAGCAGGTAAATAAGTACACATGAACACCAGTGTGGATGCAACGTAAATAGCTGCAGGCATCGCCACAGGCCGGTGTGTGTTCGAGCTTCCAGACATGCTAATGAAGAGCTCTCCGTTTACTCGCACCATTTGTTGTTCTTCACGTGGTGAACGTGTGGGCAGTAACCACGCAGGTCATCGGTTGCATCTTACTACTCACTCTTCTTTCTGTTTCCTTCTTCATCTGTTAGAATATAGAATAAACTTTCTCAGGTAAAAACTGGAAACGCTGAGTGACGACTGTAATGTAACTCCCCTCCTGGGAAAAGGTTATTTTAGGAAAACGTGTTTGCATGTAACGAGTGGAGTTCAAAAACTTAAGTACTCGAGGGGAAACTAGAGCGTCCTAGTTTGAAGCTTACGGACAGATATTATATTTTATTTTATAATAAGTTACACTGTCGCCTCCAAGAACATCAGCAGGCAGCTTCTTTACGCTCCGCGGACCCTCAGACCAACATGGACCTGCTTAATTAATAACTTGGCCCCGGGTTTTCCGTATGTGATAAGAGGAATACTAAAATAAAAGGCCTCAAAACTAGATGTGATACAAGAATACATAAAAATGCAGGATATGTCTCTGTTGATGTTTTAGGTTGCAAATTTCAATTGATATTCAAATAGCCAAAAACAAATCACTTGACCTGAACATCGTGTAATTTTCACGGATTTAATCAGCGCTTTAAAAAAAAGAAATTAACATTTTGACAAAAAAAAGTTAACTTGAGTTCCGTTTAGTTTTTTTCTGCCTGCCAGCTCTTCACAGCACATTGAGAATCCTCAACCCTGGCAAGGGATCTAAAACATCGACAAAGATAACAGACGGCGAGTCTATATGGGAGGATTACATATCTGGATCCTTTACTCAATGGCCTCTCTATTGCATTTGGGCTGCTGACTAATAGTTTTGAATTACATATGACACCCTTGATTACCTTCATTTTACATATATCTTCTCAATATCACCAGAGGCTGTTTTTTTTTTTAAACTTTCAATTTGAACTCGCTCGGCTCCTTAAACAACGGCAGAAAGCATGTTGTCATGGTAACATATCTCCATCAATATTTCATGTACAAAGCATACATTGGGTGCCCAGTGTTAAATCAAATTCAGCCTCTCCTTGTCAATTAAGAAAAGAAAATGTCTCTCTTCAAATCCTCTTTTTGATTGGGTAGCAAAGTTAAGAGATGCTCTATTTCTAAAGACACACACACACACACACACACACACACACACCCCTTCAGCGTCATCAATCCTGTGCATGTAATGTACAGGTCTCCCCTGACTGCACACATCAATTTGCCAGACAGCCTGTGCTTCTTGCCTCATATTGAAAATCTAAATGTGCTTTTTCATTAAAGCTCATGACAGAACCAAATATGGGGCCTTGAGCAATTCATCAGCACGGGTCACTCCGCTCCATCAGAGAATGAGGTGGCACTGGAGTCCCACATTGTGTTGCATGTACACATCAGCAGCACATGTTGTCTTGTCTTCAAGTGTGATATATTATACAATATGAGGTCAACAGGCCCTGACATGAAGTACTGCCGCAGGGTGTAATGTATGTCTTTTCACACCGAGAGAACGAGCCACGATCAGGAAACACCCAATGAGTCAGGTGAGAAGATCAATATTACTTTCTGGTCCCACTTTCTGATCAGGCACCCGTTATGAATAATGTATTAATTCATTAGAGACCAGATATTCATTAATGACAACCACATTTGGGTTGCAAGGTTGTACAAAATCCCTGAGGTGGTGTTTGTCCTCCATGACACTCGTTTTGGCCTTAAATTATTATTTTTACATTTTTAACTGCAAAAAACAGACTTTTTATCAAATACTTTTTAGACTGTTTCTATGTTATTAAACACATGATCTGTCACAACAAGTCAAACTGATTCACAGCGCACATATCACAAATATTTAAATATAAAATACAGTTAAATTATTCTGTTTCTAATAAAATAAACATGTATATTTATATAGCGCCTTACAAAAAAAGTCAGTCATAAATACAGCATCCACGTTATACATTCAAACCAGCATACATAATTACACACATGAAAGTCATATCACCAAGATAGAATTAATTCGTTTAACAAGAGGTTGTAAAAAAAGAGAGAAGTGATTGTGAGAGTCGATCAGAAAGTTCCTTTTATAGGTTAGGTGCCCTTACAGCAAAAGCTCTGTCCTCCTCTGACTTGCACCTTGATGTGGGAACAGCAAACGTCCTGCCTGACAAAAAGCAGGAGAAAGTCTGTGGATTGTGGTCAGATTTTTGCCTGTTCAGAGACTTTATAGTCACCTAAAAGTGAGGAAATGAAAGTGTGTACAATTGTTCCAGTGTCCCTATAATGAATAGTTAAATCAGAATACATCCTCATTCCTTAACAACAGAGCAGGTCGTCATGCAATGAAGCCCAAAAGGACATCTATGACTGTTCTATTTCACGCTGTACAACAGGAGCAGTTTTAAAACACCTGGTTAACATTGTGAAACAGAACTAGTTTGTTATGTTCAGGCAACACAACTACTTGCTTCGGTTGAGGAAAACCTCACGGTTTTGGTCAAAATGGCGAAGAACTAACATAGTTACCTACATGACTTAAACTAACTGGTGTTGACTTTGGTTTCACACAGGACACAGACAGCGGTCTCCACCATCATGCAACAGGTTGTTGTAACTTGTTAGATTGCATGATTGACTTTTATTGTGAAGAGCATGGAAACAGGAAGTGCTTTTACTTTGAAGACAGGAAGTAGTATGATACGTGCTTGTTGACGCTAACAATGATTGATGTTACGTGGAAAATATATACCGTAAAAGTCGGGTTACAAGCCGCTCCTACCTCTGGTCAGTGTCCCCGCTGTAGCAAGCTAGGAGCAGCGCTGCTGCTAGCTAGCACTGCTACCGGCCGCTGCTGCAGCTACCGGCCGCTGCCACTGCCCGCTGCTACTGCCCGCTGCTACTGCCCGCTGCTGCTGCTACTGCCCAAGTCGGGTGTTGAGCCTGGTCCCACTACCTTCGGTGGTTTTCGGGGAGCTAGCGGGGAAGTAACGGCGCGCTAGCAGGAGCCCCAGCTGGCTACAGCGGGGAGCTAACGGGGACACTGACCGACGGTAGTAGCGGCTCATAACCCGACTTTTACAGTACATGTCGGGTGCAAGAGCGCGTTCTGAATCACTTTAACAGTTTGTAATACTGCAGTTCGAAAGTAAAGTGATTCCGTTCATACAAGACGTGTCTTGGTCCTCATTAGAAGCTCCACTTCATTACACAGGTAGCTTGGTGACTTATTAGAAAATGAGAAAATATTTGTTAATGGTTAACCTGGTTGTTTTTATGCTAACTCGATAACAGTGGTATAGGTTAACTTCTAAACATTAGCATGCTAACACTATCTTTGTGAGCTGCTAGCATGCTCTAGACTCTATTATTACTATCCAAACGTGTGCATGTGCCGTCCATTTTAAAAGTTACCATTGATGGCATATTACTAATCTATAAAGCATAAGAACACAATTTATTAACCATCAATATAGCCATCAGTTGCAACTTATGAACCTGTATAAAAGTGCCAGCTCAGGCATACCGAGCGGCAATGGCGGGCCGTGGATTTTTTACCTGCGTATTCAGTGCGTCCGAGTCTCGAATCAGCCCGTTAACAGCGCAGAGTCACGTCCTCCTCGTTGTCTCCTCTAAATGTGTGCTTCAAGCGTCCTGCTGCGTGTCTCATGCGGTCCACTCACCACATAAATCACCACCAGCTAATCCATTTCTCAGGCTGATAGTCAAGGTAGCTTCTAGCTTGTAGCTTCTTTTTCTTTTTGGGTTTAAAGGCGGATTTAGCCAACAAAAGTTGTGATTCTGTTTAGACCAGGAGAGAAGGCTTAGCAGGCCCTGACGGCCCGCCACTGCCGAGCGGTGATTTAAGATGAACAAAGAAGACCCATAAACGTCTCGTATAGTGCATCTTTACTGGAACATAAATTGTGACGTGAAGGTTGAGCTAAGCTAAATGTTACTGCCACATCCTCCTCACAGCGTGGAGCTTGTCCTCGTCTGTCTCCAGAAGCAGCAGAGACGGAAGCACATGTTCCTGATGAAGTTAGCAGGCAGATGGTGGGTGTCATTTGCTGTGTTCGCCTTACGCCACCAAACGGGCCGGCCACATCTGGCCTGGCACTGAGCGCAGTGCAGCAGCAGCTGTGGTGCCGTGTATAGTTGTCAGTCAGCAGCAGTGCAGCAGCATAAGAGCATCATTTAGCCTCACAGTGTCTTTTTAAAAGTCCCACTGGGGAGATGGAGATATAAACCTTGTTGTAAGTGGGAGGTGAAAACAGGGCGGAGTCGGTTACTGCAGCTGGAGCTGTTTTATGTTGATTTTAAGGCCGTAAGAGAGGGACAACAAGGTTTCACCTCAGGATGGCAAACATTTGAACTATTTCTATTTGAGTTATGCGTTTTACAAAATGAAATGCTATCCACGATAGCAGTGTCTTTGCATGTTTTAGTCAGGACCCCAGCAGATGTTCACAAGATGAATTTAAAATGAGGATTTCTCTAGAAGGAAATAAGAGAACAAAAATCTATTCAGATATGTGAGATAATCTGACCGTAAAAATATGTTTACAAGTTATAATTTACACAATTTATTGGGGTCACGAAATAGACTGTTTAAGATATGGATGTAGATATGGTTTCTCAAGAGCTAAAGCAAAGTTATAACGTAATTTCCCTCACCGATTGTTCATTAGTCAATCAATCATTGTATCTGTCATAGGACATTTTACAAGTAGAGCTCCAGTGAAATGTCAGTTCCTTAAGACACTGTTAACGGCTCCTACAGCTGTAGTAACCTGTCAATCAGAAGGTAGCCCGCCCTAACGCATTTTCAGATTTATGCTAAACAATGAGATGCAGAAATGTTGTGCTATTGATAGAACTTCTAGTGAGATGCGGTTGGTGCGTACCCAGAAGCGTTTGAAACCTTCATCACAAACATCTTTCACGTCTATCAAATGTGACACACCACGAGGTTGTTAGCAAACTGTCGTGGACACTACTTTATTAAAAAAAATTGCAAACTGACAATATCTCCTCCTCACATATGGTGCACTATGTTGTAAAGATAAAGTTGTAAACATTGTCTTTTGGAAGAAGTCACCTTCTTCTAAATTGATGTTGCCAGTATAATACCCATTTGACATTTGCTTAACCCAAACAGCTGGATACTATTCCTCAAATTCATCAGTCTTGTTTCTGCCATATGCCGGGAAAGTTACTGATGCTTTTTTTCCCCCTGTGATGCCAAGACTGTGATGTATAAAGTTTCCACTCTGAAGGCTGCAGAAAACAACATTGTGCCAAATCATTGACGGAACGTCCTTGTCACTTTGATTTAGACGTACTTAACTGCATCCCTTCCCTGATGAGCATATGGCAGGTAACAGCCCCAAAACTGCTTCTCCTCAGTGGATAATGGCAGAGACATCTATCAGTTATTATTACTTGAAACATCATCCAATGCTCTTTAATTTACTATCTTGATGAAAACAGTTTGTCAGTGACACATAATAAAATGTATTATGAGTAAGTACACTGATGCAAATGAGCCATCGTGTAAATGGTAACACGGGTGTTATCATTTCTGGGAAGCATTATTAACGACAGCAAAGTGCTTTGGTGGTACTGGAATGTAATTACAATTCAAGAATATAGAATAAACAACAAAGAACCATGGGAAAGAAATAGATAATCAACATATTTGAATCCAAAATATATTTCATGTTCAAACCAGTTCTAAAATCAAAATGACTGGGTCTTTTACAAAATATCTTCTGTATCTGTATGGTAGTAGATGCTAAATGCACTGGACATGTAGAGAGACATGTCTTTCAGCTATGCACACACTGATGGGAGGAGCTACCATGCAAGGTGCCACCTGCAGGACTATCTAACATTCATAACTATTCATACATGGCAGGGGAGCAATTTAGGGTTAAGTCTTATCTAAGGACCCATCGACATGGCCTAGCAGAGCTGGGGATTGAACCGCCGATCCTCTGATTGAAGGCCTGCTCTACCACTGAGCCACGGTCAATAATAGTAGTGAACCATTATGTCTATAAATTAAGAACTATTGTGCTTAGAAGCTCTCAATGCCCCACTTCTTGATTTGACTTGACCCAAAGGATGATGGGAAGGCTCAGAATAAACTCATCCCAAATGGAAACAAGAAAAAGGAAAACAGGACTACTGTTATGAAGCCTTGAAGTTGGCATATTGGTCGTCGACATCTTGTTTTTTCGCAACCAGTAGTACTCCCCTACCTGACAACACCGGTGGCAACATATCAATCACAAGGTGGCCACGCCCTTCCATCATCCCCTGCTTTATGGGTCTGTTTGACTCTAAATGACCATCATTTACTAAAGGAACATCATGCTGTATTGAAGAAGACATAAACTCATGTTTACAATGTTTACTAAGGGAATAAATCAAGAGAGTAGTAGAGTCATTTATATAGACTTCTATACAACCAGAGGAGTCACCACCTGATGGTCAGGAGAGAGACTGCAGCTTTAACACATGAAGCATAGACTTCTATACAACAGAGGAGTCGCCCCCTGGTGGTCAGTAGAGAGAATGCAGCTTTAACACATGAAGCATAGACTTCTATACAACAGAGGAGTCGCCCCCTGGTGGTCAGGAGAGAGAATGTTTTTAATAAAATCCTATCTTCACAATAATACGTCACAGAGATATGGTTTCAAATCTGGCGGATATGGTTTCCACTTCCGTGTCTGAGCATCTAAACATGGACATGTCGTATGACGCGTGCAAAGCTTCAGTGTGAGTCAGAAGGTGCCAAGCAAAGAGTCCTGAGCAAAGCTATCTTGGAGAGGATGGACAGACGGCGCAGCTTCAGTGCCTGAAGGATCCGCTAACAAGGAGCTAGCCGGAGCTAACGGGCCAGATAGCTGGCTACAGCGTTTCTGTGAGACTGAACGGTGCATAATCAACTGTTGTCCCTATCACCGTTAACTTTCTTACAGTGAACATAGTACGACCAGTAGTGTTGGACCTCCATTATGTGTTTGTAAGACCGTAAATAACGTTTGTTTGTTGACGGTAGCTTAGCGTTAGCACGTCACTACATAGTGCCGTGTTGGCTGTCCTCTTCCGTGTCTACGACTGAACGGTGCATAATCAACTGTTGTCCCTATCACCGTTAACTTTCTTACAGTGAACATAGTACGACCAGTAGTGTTGGACCTCCATTAATCGTTACTACAGTAGGGGAGAGCGGGGTAATGTGAGCATTTTTTTACATTTGCTCCCCTCCAGGCGAGCTAAAATGATATATCAGTAAAATGTACACATTTCCCATTAATTCAGGTTGTTTCCTAGCAATGTAAATGATCAGAATGTCTTCAGGACAAAGGGCAGTGAAAATATGATTGTTTTTAAAAAAGTGGTCTTGTGTCTCACTTTACCCCATCTTAGGGGTAAAGTGAGACAGACCAGAGAAATCAACGGGGTAAAGTGAACCAGCTGGGGGTAAACTGATCCACTTACTTTTTCCACTTTAAAACTACCATAACAACACATGTTGTAACAGTTAGAACCCTGACAGCTAGATTGACAACCACACATTCCAAAACTAATATCGGACTAGTAACAGAATCATGGGGATTGGTCAAGTAAGCACATTTTTTAAAACACTTGAAAATAACTCCGAACAAAATCATATAATATAATTCAGAGTTGCAATTTGAAGAGTTGCTCTCTCCGTGTGGTTCCTCCAGGCCTTTTAGGTTGAGGCAGCTTCTTCACCACATCACCTTTAGGAACATGTGCCACATCATTTTCCTTTATAGCAAACGTGGGTCTCTCCCACGTTTGCTGGATACGTTTCCCTGGATTCTTCTGAGGAATTGTGTAAGTACTTCGTCATCCTCAACTTTCTCAACCATGCCAATGTAACGGAGACTCCTGTGTTTGGTTGCAAAGTTAACTAGGACAAAGTCACCCACGGACAGATCTGTGTTTCCAGGATCACTTCTCTCATCCTCAGAGCTCTCTTTGTCAAACTCATCATCAAGTGGGAGAGGGACATCACTCTCCTCAGAGCTGCTATCTATGATTTTCTTTTTGGGTGCTTTCTTTTTCAGTTTTCCCTTTTCTTTGCTATTTTGCTTTTTCCCTGCCAGTTTGTTTTGTCTCTCTTCATAAGCCTTTTTTATTGTCTGTTTCTCAGGAGTATCAGTTAGGATGGCTGTCTTCACACGCTTTCTTTTGGTTTGTGCTCTGGGGGGACATTTGGGAAGTGGTAGGATTTCATGAGGAGCCACATATCCAGGTCGGCTGGGAACACATGGCACATCTGAGTCAGCTGGCGAGGCACATCCATGTGGACCACGCGCAGTGGATGGATTAGCATCAGCGAGTAGATCATCTGCAGCAGGTGGTTCATCTGCAGGTGGTTCATCTGCAGGGAGTGGACCATCTGGATCATCTGCAGGGCGTGGACCATTCGGATCATCTGAAGTGGATGGACCAGTGGATGCAGGCTGCAGCTCAGGATTTGGCCGGTCTTACACCATGGATGGTGCAAACGCTTCCTCAGGGAAAATATCTCGGTTATATGGGAAAATCCCAGTGGACTTGAATCCAGAAGTGATATTCCGTGGTGTCACTGCTGACAAGAAGGCCTCATTCACAAGTCCTGCAATCTGGTAGATGGAGACTGTTTTGCCAGGGTTAGATCTCATCCACCCATCAAGAGCTCGGCTGTATAGGGTCTTGAACGGGCCATACACGGACACGTCGAGAGGCTGCATGCGATGGGATGTGTGGGGTGGAAGGGTGAGCAGAACAATACCGTTGCTCTTTGCTTTTTCTACTGCCTTGAGTGAGATGTGAGCTTTAAGATTATCAAGGATAATCCTGACCATGGGATGGTCAGGAGTGCATTTAGTGTGCTGTATCAGGTGATCAAGGAACTCAGGCCAGGTGTCTTCATTCATCCATCCCGTTATGGTGGAGGCACCTTTGGCTCCTGGAGGTGCTCCTATCATGAAGTTGTCCTTAAACCTAATTCTGGGGAAGATAAACATGGGAGGTATGGCATTCCCAGCAGCATTCACTGCACACACCACAGTCACCAGTTCTCCTCTCTCAGCCGATGTGATAGAACCAACTTGCTTTTTTCCTTTCTCTGTCACAACCTGAATCAAATAGAAAGTTTAGAATCAATGGCATGTGCAATCAGTAGGCTACTATTGGTCTGAAGGTACAGTGTATTTCGTTTCAGTCCATTCATTTTTTCCAGTTCAGTTTCACAACCTTACTCATCACATTAGATTCAGCATTCTGCCAATAGCTAGCTGGTCATTATCACAAGCCACTCAGTATCAGTCTGGTGCTCTCTAGTGTATTATGTGTAGCTTACCTGCCGTGGCTTTTGTACTGTAAAGACACCTGTTTCATCCACATTGTAAATCATGTGTGGAGGGAATGTGTGCCTGTTAAAGAAGAGAGGCAAGGGAAAAACTTTATCAGAATCAAAACCAAATCTTACAGGTAAAGCCTCCATAAAACATTTGTAACTAAAGAATTAATTATGTCACCTGTCCAGATTTTCAAAGAACTCCCCCACTGTAGTTTTATTGAAGGCTGTAGCCCTTCCCAGGGATGTTGCCTCCGGAGTACGAACAGAGAGATGGCGACGTGCCAAACCACTCTTCTCCTAAAGAGTAGAGAATTCATTATTATAAGATTTAGCTTTGTGGCAAGATCAATTAACCTACAGAATCATGTGATCTCTTGCACACCCTAGCCTACCTGCACATTGTTTCTCTGTCCAATTGGCAGGGACAGGGATATTGTTTTTCTCTGCATATTCAAATGCCAGTTCACGGCACTTAACTGGAGCAAGGCCATGAAACTGGTCAGCTAGTTGTTTCAGATGTTTGGTAAGCTCCTCCTCCATCTCATCTGTGAGTATTCTCTTTGCCTCAGCTACTGCACCCCAGGCTACTGATTTTACTTCCCCTTTCTCCTTTTTCTTTATGAATCTTTGGAGGGTGGTCTTGTCAATATTTCTATCCCTTCCAGCTTTTCTTAAGGACTTCTTTCCTTGCATGACCTCAGCGGCTGCACTCTCCATCTCTGCGAGGGGTGTTTGGCAGCAGGTTGTCTTCCTGGTGTAGTTTCTTGGCATGATGGCTTTTCTACAATGTTTATGACATTAAAAATTAAACATATGTAATGTAATATTACACTCAAATGTGTTTAAGACTAAACTTAACTTGTGCTTCATGGTGGGGTAAAGTGAGACAGTGTCTCACTTTACCCCACAGCATTTGTCTCACTTTACCCCACAGCGACTATTTTAGAAAAAACAACATCTCTTAGCAATTCAGGCTAATCTTCAGCTAGCATCAATCACATGGTTTTATATGTTGGAAGTTCATCAACATGTATGATATAAGTTTTTCTACCTGAATCAATTTGCTTTGACACAACAGTTGATTTAGTTCACAGCAAGAAAATTTACTTTTACATGCAAAAAACACATTATTGTGAAAAAACATACTTACCACAGCACCAGCACCAACTTCTCCTTCATGGCAAGGGGGGAATGGGAGGGGCTTGAAAACATAATTGTCACATAACCACAAATGGGTTCCTTTGCCTAGATACAGGGCACATTACCCGGTGTCTCACATTACCCCGCTCTCCCCCTGTTTATGTCACGGTAGCTGATGCTAACACGGAGCTCACCGTTCATAGCTGATTACAGCTATGAACGGTGGGTAATCAACTGTTGTCCCTATCACCGTTAACTTTATTACAGTGAACTTAGTACGATTAGTAGTATTGGAGCTCAGTTACGTGTTTGTAAGGCTGTAACTAACGTTGTGCATTTTTAGCTCATGGCTTGAGCATAGTTGGATCTGTTAGCTTTAGCAATGTTTGCACGTAGCTAGCTCATGCAGTGTCTGAGCATAGTCAGTGTTGGATCTTCCTTACGTGTCGGTGTCTAATCATTACTTTCTATCAGTGAACTCATACTGACTGTATTAATGTATTTTACAGAGTAGATTCAGAGCTGTGAGGTCCAGAGCACAACATGCAGCATCGCTGCAGCAGTCTCCCTGTCCGTCTGCCTGCCAACAGCAAAGTATACACGTAGTGCTTTTGCACACTTTAATTCAGGAATAGGGGGTTATCTGTTTCCTGGATCATCTAATCAGGATACATTGCTCAAACCCTCTGAAAATCTCTCTCTTCTTCGGTCTCAAGGGCTCACTGCACCGTCACCTGCCTGGCGTCTCCACCTGACCACGCCACCGCATCTCCTCCTCACCTCTCAACGCTCCAGCTCCTCTGCCCGCGGCTTGCTGCGTGTGCGCGAGCACACAGACACGCATTCACCTCTCTCTCTGGATAGAGACAATGGCGCTTCTCGTGGCACTACTTTGTGCGCCGTGTTTGTGGGACTTGGGAGCAAGCGATCGTACCTGGGTGAGTGCATCAAACAACGTGTACTGCCCGTCGGACATTGCTAATGGAGGCACTTGCTTCATGGCTGTAGTACAATCCATACAAAGCCCAAAGCAGTTGGCGCAGGACACAAACTTTTCAAGGAGTATGCTCAGAGACCTACCCCGCCTCCAAAGCCTTCTGGCTTTAAATAACTACTTTGCGTGCTGTGAGAGGACTAGTTCGGACTTCGGATATGAAATGTCAAAGGAATTGACATGTAATGTTGCTAAACAGAGATTGTTGATTGTTTTATTATTGCTTATATCTGGTAATGTGCAGCCTAACCCTGGCCCTGAGCTGCAGTGTATTCAGACGCCAGCTGACTTCATATCCTTGCCTGGTCTACATATTATACATTTAAATGTGTGAAGCTTGTTACCAAAAATTGATGTTTAGAATATGGGTCAAATCATTAGATGCTGACATCATTGTGATATCCGAAACATGGCTTACAAATTAAATTATTGATGATGACATTAACTTGGATGGTTACAATGTTTATCGTGCTGACAGGGCAAAGAAAGGAGTTGCCTGTTATGTGAAATCAAAATTTGTTGTCAAGGTGGTTCTGTCTAAATCGATTTGCAAGTCGGAGTAGGCCACAGAATATCCCTTCGGTGGTCACTCTTGAAGGGAGTGAAATAGTGGTTGTTGACTCTTATAAATATCTGGGTATTCTGATTGATGACTCCCTCACTTTTCAGCCACATGTACATTACCTGGTGAAAAGGTTGAGGTTAAAACTGGGTTTTTATTTTCGAAATAAGCTGTGCTTTTCCAATCATGTAAAAAAGCGATTAGTTGCTGCTAATTTTTTACCTGTGTTGGACTATGGTGATCTTCTTTATATGCATGCCTCTGCTAACTGTCTTCGTAAGCTGCGTAGCTTACCATGCTTCACTGAGGTTCATTACAAACTGTAAGGCTCTGACTCACCACTGTGAGTTATACTCTCTGTATGATGGCCTGCTTTGGCCCCGTAGGCTCTCTCATTGGTACACCCTTATTTATAAGGCAATCCTTGGTCTGCTCCCAAACTACCTGTGTGTTTGCATCAACCAGAGAAGTGTTGGACATTATTCTTTGCGATCTCTGGACTTTTTTATGCTCACTGTCCCAAATGCCAGAACGGAAATGGGAAAAAGGGCTTTTGTGTACTCTGCCCCCTCATCATGGAATATGTTGCAGAATGTTTTAAAGCTCAGGGAACTAATACCACTGACTGCTTTTAAATCTCGAATGAAAGAAATAGAGGCAGGTTCCCAAAAATGTAAATGTTTCTTAAATTAACTCTACGTCACTCTCTTAGTTTTTAGTTTCTTTTAACTTGTCTTGTTCTGTGTTTTCTGTCTGTAACTATGTGTTTTTTATGCTGCTGCCTGTCTTGGCCAGGTCTCCCTCGAAAAAGAGATTTTTTATCTCAATGGAACTTCCTGGTTAAATAAAGGTTTAAATAAAAAATAAATAAAAAAACAGATCACCATAGCAGGCCACAAAGCCAGCCACAGCTCATCATCCCTATCATATAATAATAAATGAGATTTTAGACATTTATTTACATGTATCTACCATTTTATTCATATATTCCACTGCTTTTGTGAACCTAAGACCTTTGGTAAACAAATTTCCATCACCAAAACTGATATACCACCTGAGTAAAGTTATGTTTTCACAACAAATATGAAAAATTTCCAAAATCAATATTCAATTTTTCAGCTTTAGTCATATTTTCTCTTTACACTTGTGCCTTGGGACAATGGTGCCTCATTATATAGATAGCTGAGATTGTTCTGTAATTTTTGATATACAACACATGAGTATGTATAATATGCAAGTGACTTTAAAAAGGGACATTTTTAAATTATGTAAAACGAGAAAATGACCACAGACCCCAGAGTGTTAAAGCCTCAAAAGACGAGACGATCACATGTCTGACTATCCTCCTGTCTTCTCTTCAAATAATCTCTCATGTTGAGACAATGCATTCGTCTTATTCAAGTCTGTACTCACACAGTGCTACATGGTGCTGGTGTTTTCATTAACCCAGATCAAAGCACTCCCAAGGTGACGGACTAGTCTTCTCAACATAAGAACTGTCCATAGTTCATCTTTGGACAACATATTCAAAAGAAAGAAAATCCAAATCCAAACATCTTCTTTTGCTCTAAATATGAGGCGTGCTTATGCCAGCTATTACCAACCAATTTCAACCAATAATCTCTTGTGTGGACACTTGGCTGAGGTGTGTGTTGGCTGTGTCTTCTTCAGTCATAACAATGGTAATGCAGTCCTCTTCAAGACCAAAAAAAGTAAATTGCTTGCTCAGTTAGGAAATATACCCAATGTTATATGAACACCCCGAACAAGTGGACATGTCATTCATTAGCATCTATAACAGCCTCCACTCATCCGGCTCCAGTCTCTCCTCCAGGTGTGAACCCATTGCTGAGATCCAACGGGGTCAATGGCAGGTTCTTCATGGTTCCATGCTCTAATGTAAGTGTTACTTTTTAATGGGTGGCTGTAGCTCATGGAGTGGTCGTCCTGAAACCGTAAGGTAGCCGGTTCGATCCCTCGTCTCCCCATAGTTTGCATGTTGAAGTGTCCTTGGACACTGAACCCCTAGTTGCTTCCCGGGTGCTTTACAGCAGCCCACTGCTCCTGCTAAAGATGAGTTAAATGCAGAAGACCTATTTCGTATGTATGTACCGTAAAAGTCGGGTTACAAGCCGCTCCTACCTCCGGTCAGTGTCCCAATGTAGCAAGCTAAGAGCAGCGCTAGCTAGCGCTGCTCCTAGCTCCCCGCTCCTGCGCCCAGCTCCCCGCTGTTGCTGCTACTGCCTGCTGCTGCTGCTACTACCTGCGTCCCCTCTGTCCAAGTCGGGTGTCGAGCCGGGGCTGGTCCCGCTACCTTCGATGGTTGTCGGGGAGCTAGCGGAGAGCTAGCGGAAGTTAGCGAGGAACTAGCATGAGCGCCAGCTGGCTACAGCGGGGAGCAAACAGGGACACTGACCGAAGCTAGTAGCGGCATGTAACCCGACTTTTACGGTATGCATGTATGTATGTAAAGAGTATGTTATATGACAAATAAAGTTTCTTCTTTTGTTGGAGCAGATATCTCATCACCGTCCCTCCATGTCTTTGTTCCCAAATGGAATCTCCAAGTGGAGCTCGCTCCCTTTTCCGGCATCATCTTGTGGCACATCCCCAACGAGAGCGGCTGATTACTTGGAGCCGTTAGCTTCCAGTGCTGCATTAAAATCCGGCTTCGCCGCCCGGACAATGGAGGAGCTGCACCTGCTGCTTCATTAGTCCTTCCTCTTTGTCTCTGCTCTCTGCTGGCGAGTGCACACGGAAAGTCCTGATGAATTACAAATTGTCAGCGTCTGCGCCACCGCAGATAATAACCTTTCTCTGAAGAAAAGTTTATTTGAAGAACGATGGCATCCGTCTCCGTGTCAGCGCCGTGAATATAAATGGACCCCGACATGGAGCACTGTGTGCTCTGTCGTTTGTGGAACCGAAACCCTCTGTTGTTGTTTGGGGGTTTAATTCCTGTCGTCTTATCAGAGCCTCTCTCTGCGTTCTGCTTGTTATGGATGTCACTCTGGTGATGCCTAAGAAACAGCAGCCACTGTATTGTTTCTGAACAACATGCTACAGTGCCAGAGACAATTGACGATGACAACAGCAAAGTTTTGGAGAGACAAAGATGGCAGCATGTAGAGAGACCTTGAGAGGAGCTTTATGTCTCTCTGCCCACCTCGCCGTGTGCATTGTCATGTCTCGGGTTCGGAGGACACGAAGATCAAAGAACCACAATCTATCGATAGCAGCAAGTATAGAAGACACTTTCAAGAAAATTATGACAATATGCTTTGTACCTAGAAACTAAGAAATAAACTGATAAGCTTCAGAGAGCTGTGGAGGGGAACAATTTTTTTTTTCTTCTCCGTGCATTTACTCCCCCGTTCAGTGTAGCAACCCGCTACTCTACTGTGGAGCGCAGCAGTGAGGAGAGCTGCTCAGGGAGCGGGGCTCTGATGGCATCCTCACTGCGCCTCGACGTGCCAGTCGACTCCCGTCAGTGAACACTTTGTGCTCACTGTGCAGTATTGTTGAGTTGGATGGCCTCCAGGTGTAATTGCTTCTTGTTGCCAGGGTTGTGCTGTTGTGCTGGCTCACCTTAACTCATAATGTTTTTTCATCACGGCATAAGCAATATGTAATCCGGTATGACAGCGCAGATGCCATCATTTACATTACAGAGGACACGGCTCGTAGAAGTGGCTCTGCCCAGAGGTTCACACGCGCTGCAGACCAAACACATACGTTAGAGGGAACGGCTGAAGCACAAATACAGATGTCTGTCCATGTTGAATATGTTTTAAAAAAGTAGGTGAACTCAAAACTGGCAGAAGACTGAGAAAGGATCT